>JANHGC010002210.1:95052-106266 GCA_027560395.1 Boaedon fuliginosus | reverse complement strand
GCTGTTGGATCAGAGTGTTTGCAGAACACCATGAAGATTTTGAAGGCGATCCCGCGCAGCGCGCTTTTGACAGCCGATCGGGAAGCGCGTCCACAAAGCAGGTAACCAGTGAACCGGGAGAAACCCATCCCTGGTTTGGGGGCATAGGCTGTAAATAAAATGGGACAAGAGCCTTGTAGGTTGTTGTTTGCCTGTGGACTTTTACCCAGATGGAATCATAAGGTACTTTGTTGGAATCAGCTTAAGACATTGTTATTTCTGGATGAATGGGTAACAACAGATTTGCACATACACAAAAAGAATAGGCTATACCAGTGATGGCGAACCTTTTTGGCACCAAGTGCCCAAACTGGAACGCACATGCATGTGCGTGCATGCACGCGTGCCGGAGTGCCGGAAAACCAAAGAACAGCTGGTTGGTGCATTCATGCCTGTTTTTTGGGCATTTTTGGGCTGTTTTTGGGCTGTCTTCAGACCATTTTCAGCCACTTTCATGCCATTTTTTGCACCGAAACCAAAACGTGAAAATGGCCCCAAAATGCCCTGGAAAATGGCCCAAGATGGCCTGAAAAACAGCCTGTTTTTTTGGCAGTTTTTCAGGCGGTTTTCCAGCGCTCTGGTGCCCATAAAGACCAGGGCACCAGAAACCAGAAGAGCAGCCACTGAGAGGGCTCTGCGTGCCACTTCTGGCACGCATGCCATAGGTTCGCCATCCCAGGGCTCTACAAAGCTCTTCCAAGAAGGAATGCTTAGGAAGGAATTCTTTTTTGAAGCATTAAAGAAGCCTTACATGAGAATGGGAAAGATAACTTATGTTAAAGTCAATCCTCTTCTGGATGTCCAAATTATTTTTTGGGGGGGTCTTCAAAGAAAAGAGGCTAAAATGAGACCATGGATCAAATAGCTCAATGGAATCTTCACCTTCCTTTCTCTTTGCTTTTTTAAAATTATATTAAAGATGAACATTTTCGTTTAATAGGTTCATCAGAGCCAACAGGAGAAACTCTACATGGGGCTGCCCTTGAAGAGCTCTCGGAGACTTCAGCTGGTGCAGAATGCAGCCGTGCGAGTGATTGAGGGTGTACCTTGGTGCACCCACATAACACCTATCCTCCGTGAGCTGCTTTGGTTCCCAGTGGTCTTCCGGGTGCAATTCAAGGTGCTAGTAACAACTTTTAAAGCCCTTCTTGGCTTAGGAGCGGGGTAGCGAAAACGCCTCCTGCCACCTTATGCCTCCCATATTTCATAGTAGAGGGCTTACTATGGGTCCTGTCAGCCAAACAATGTCGGCTGGCGGGTCCCCGTGCTAAAGCCTTCTCTGTGGCAGCGCCGACCCTCTGGAACCAGCTCCCTGCAGAGATTAGGACGATTTTCACCTTGATGGCCTTCCGCAAAGCCACGAAGACCTGGTTTTGTCGGAAGGCCTGGAATTGATGTGTCCCTCCCTATTTTTTTGAAGATTTTGATTGATGAATGTTTGTATGGATGGTGTTTTTTGAGGTTTTTATATCGTAATATGTATATTTTAACTGTTGTTAGCCGCCTCGAGTTCCCGATTGAGGAAATGATGCGGGGTATAAATCTAATAAATTAAATTGAATTAAATTAAACTGTACCTTGTTGGGACACTGGAGCTCCATTCAGGAGATGCCTTTGCGTGTCACATTTATCTCATGAGGAACAGTTTCCAAGATTTGTGTCAGTGTTCCAACTAACAAACTCAAAACCAATAAACTCCTAAAAAAGCATTTCCTCAAAGTTCCATTTTATTAGAGTTGTCATATTGGCACATCTTGGAAAACCCGAATATGAGAATTCTGGGTTTTTCCTTCCCCAAAAGAAATTCAAAGATCCGTCCCGTACACCCATCAGTCCATCCCATGGTACAATCAAACGTCGTCCCAACTGGAGAAATTCCTCCAGACACTGCTTTCCAGGTGCAGGGTAAGATGTCCTTGACTTCTAAGAAAGAATGTTGTTGAGTCTAATCTTCTACTCACTAGAAAATCCCCCCTCCCAAATTCCTAGGCACTAAATGTGGCAGCCTCAAACCTTCCAAGCAAAATATGGCTTCCAAGTTGCTTGTGGTATTTGCTGGTGAACTACTTTACCTAGTAATTCATGCTGAGGAGCCTTTCCTTGGTGTACACATGACCAACTTCACAAGCTAGAATTGAGTAATATTGGATTTTAATTCATGTGGAAGCCCTCACATGTACAGGAAGATTCCTACAGTTGACAAGGATTCTGTATTCATGGTTCACATGATAGAGTGGTGGCATTTGGGAGCAGGAATGAAACACTTCTACCTTCTACTTCAAGTGACTGGGGGAAAAAAACATTTTCAGGAATCTCTAAGAATATTGCAAGATTGAATATGGGTCTGTCACCGAGACCAGAAGTTTACACTTCCGAGCTTTCAGACTCATGCTAGAGCTCATCTTCAGATAACTTTTCTCTACTGGACTATGTGCTTTGGGCTATTCTGTGAGTCATATTTATGTGGTGCCTTCCTACTGGTTAATTGGTATGTTGATGGTTGGCGATTGGCTGTTCTTTTCTTCTGCTGCCAAGCCCTCAGCTCCTAAGGACTTGATAAGCTGGTGGTAAATCAACACTCCTGTTAACTGACAAGGGGCGCTTTCCCCAGGCTTCAATCATTTTCCTGGCTACCTTTGTACCTGTACTAGTAGCTGCAAAATTGAATGTATAACCTTATTCATTGCAATGTGAGGCTACCAATGAGTTTGGGTCTTCTTGTCTGTCTCAGAAGATGGGCTCCAGTACGAGTCCAAAAACTTGGAAGAGTAAATCTCTGGTTCTGAGTTGATGACCAACTCATGATGCGAACTTACAACATTATCCTGGGACATGTATATTTGTCTTTATTCATCTAAGAATATTGTATGCCATACTAAAAAAATCCTTTTTTAAAACCGAATTTAAAAACTTCAGTTGATTCAAAATGCAGAGGTTCGTTTGTAGTACTAGTGTTAATTGCCATTTAAGGGGATGTTCCTCCCTCTGCAAAGTAAGCTATGAACTGCTAGGTTGGGCTGTAATAAAATAAAGCACACCAGCCAAAATACACAACAATGCTGAAGATTATATAAGGTGGAAAATAATATTTTAAAACTGTGGTGGAAAATTACTCAGAGGGCACACTTGTGATGAAAGGGTAGTGGCTACTAATTTATCTGAAAATATTATTTTGAGTCTATTGGGCTCCTCAAAGAATATTTAAAATAGATGGACATTAGATTTCTTATCTTGTCAACAGAAGATATGGAAAGGCTCTTTAACTCTTTAACAGGGTACCTAAGAGACGGGCTTGTGCCACATCTTGCCTCCCAGCGCCCAGTTAGATCTCCCAGAGTTGGTCTGCTTTGGGTCCCATCAGCTAAACAATGTCGGCTGGCGGGCCCCCATGCTAAGGCCTTCTCTGTGGCAGTGCCGGCTCTTTGGAACAAACTACTCGTGGAGATCAGAACCATTCCTAATCTGTTGGCTTTCCGCAGAGCCACCAAGACCTGGTTCTGTCGGCAGGCTTGGGACTGATGCCGCCCCCCCCCCCCACCGGAAGAATGACTACTGACTGGAGTATGATTGTGTTGTATAGTACTTTTAAATTATTATTATATTGTGGTTTTTAATATTGTCTTTATTGTACCCATTTTAACTGCTGTAAGCCGCCTCGGGTTCCCCTTGACCGGGGAAGAGAGGCAGGGTATAAATCCAATAAAATAAATAAATAATATATAAATGATGAAATGTATAAAGAATTTTTGGAAGCTTAGCTGAAAGCAAGCACTAGATATTGATACTGATCTGTAAGATATTAAGGGAGAAAACTGTTCACTTGAACACAGCCATATTTATATTGCTAAAGATTTGCATCTTGATTAGGTCTGGAGTATTTGTTTTCTTAACCAACAAGTCCATTGTCTATGTAGTGTTTTCTGAAAGTGATCTTTGCAATTGCTAGTTAACTTTAATTATATGTAACTGTCAGTGAACGTGATAATGTAATATTCAAAATGGTGCATTTTACAATAATTTGTAAGATCTATGCAGTTTTCTAATAGACAAATTGTTTTCCTATACTTCATTGAAATTAAAATAGTTCAAATTAGTCCTCTCAATCAATAAATCTAACAACTCCAGGATAAAATTAAAGTGGACAACTTTTCAGTTATATGGACCTCAGCTGAATGAAAAAAATAACTAAAGCAGTAATGGTAACTTCTTTTAATAACAAGATGCAGGGGTAAGATTATTTGTGCAGAACTGTATTCCATATAATTCTAGTTTTAAATTGCATTTCAAAATATAGTTAAAATACAACTAGTTTAGTACACCTACTATTTTTATTTAACAGTGGACTATATTTATAACTGATACTAAAGAAGAATAAGCTATATTATAAAATATAGCTCTGTATTTAGTTAAGATTATATTTTATGCAAGATTTCTCAATTTTGCATATTATATTATACAATAAGAAGACAAATGCCAGTACCTATCAGATTCTATCCCTTTTCAGATGTTTCTTTTCTATTTGACCTATATAATGGGAGAACATATTTATGCATTCTGGTGGATAGACAGTCATCATAATGAAACATATTCCTTTGTACACTATTTTCCTTGTCCTTAGTTACTCAACATAATCTCTCACCACTTCTGAAACAATGAAGTAATGCTAATTAATAATAACCAAAGGGGGGAAAAATTCTTGATTTAAGAAAGTGGTGAATGGGCATGAGTGCCATTTCATCTGAAAATCAATTAAGTAAGTGTATTCATATTTTGCTCCATGAATTTAAAGCCTTAAAATAGTGGTTCATATATCAGATATCCACACAAAAATGATGTATACCTATATGAAATGAAACTTCATCTTGCTAGGGAATCAGTATAACAGGAGGGAAATATTTCATTGAATACAGAGCAATCTATAAAGTTGCTTTCTTTATGAACCAGACTCCTATCACTGTCTCACTAGTATAAATAATTTTATAGTGTAGGTCTCGGGATAGAAATTAAATGACAGATGGAAAAAATGTAATCAACTTCATATGTTGCAATTTGTGTATTTTCTTAAAACTAGAATAGAGTTTTCTTTTCCTTTGAAAGGTGCATCTATGAATGACAATGTGAATTATTACACCCACATCTTGAAGGAATTCCTTGGCTTTTCTTTACCAAACTTTCTTAAATCTACACCAGTTTACGTGACATAGCAGCAGAATGCAAACTTTGCTACCACAAACTGGTCAGCAGTAGCTATTGTTGACCAAATAGACTGAAATGGTAATAATCCATAGAAATTATCCCTTTCTTTATGAAAATATTTAGAGGGGAGGGTTAGTTCTCAAAATTTATCATTGGAAATTACATGTACAAATTCAATAGGGTATATTTACATTTACATTCTGCTGAACACTTGGGAAAATAGAACTGGATTGGTATTACACAGAAAGTGTTGCACCAAGTGAGCGAGATGGATGCACAGGAAAATATGTATTCCCGACTGAGGAACATCCGCTTTAAGTTTTAGTGTTATAATATACTTCTTTCTATATCTTTCTTTCTCATGCACAAATACTGAACACACACCCATGCCACCCAAATACTTATATAGAGAGATTAAACCATTTGTGGCAAAAGTGGAAAAAAGTAAATTGTAGAAAGTACCAACAAAAATCCAACAGTTTAGCAATATTTGAACATAATCTGAACTCATGATTACATTTGGTTCCTTGATAAATTCCTATGCATGTCAGTGTCTGTCAGAAACAGAATAATATTTGTTCTGTTCATCTTGATTACTTTGAAATCTCACATGTAATCCCACAGATATATGCCTGGCCCAAATGTATATGCAGTCATATTTTAACACACTAAACTGAACAGAGCAGTGGGTTACTCTGGAGAATTTACTTTTCTAGCAGAGTTCAAAATATGAATTACTGAAATATTTCCCCCCCTCTATTTCCTTTCTTCCTTCCTTGGGGAAAAGAGAGAAATGCAGTTGTACCTAGATACCATTTTTTCATTAAAACTAAATATAAATTTACTCTATTGTTTTTTCCACAGATGTGAAGTTTCACCTTGACACAGTGGAAGCAGCAAAACATAACCATAAGAGGTGGAACAAGAGATCCCATAAGCCCCAGACAGTCTTGCTAATGCAACATTGCTACTAAACTGGCTGTACTTATTTAATGAAGCTAAAGCTTGGTGAACACAAAGTACTTTAACACTGTTACAAAAAGAAACAAAAGACTAAGTTAAATCCAAAAAATTCTAGAGAATTACTGGAAGCTTGGCATTCAACAAATTAGCCATCAATAGACACACAGAGATAAATCACATTGCAAACCAGTCAAAAGGGATAATAAAATAGCTAAGAAAAAAGCTACCATAGACCAGAACATATCCTCTCCAACAGTCAAATAAACAGGGAGTAACTCCAAACAAATACTTTGGTCACCTAACGAGAAGGAAGGACTCACTGCAGAAGAGCCTAATGCTGGGAACAATTGAGGGTAAAAGAAGAATGGGATGACAGAGAATGAGGTAGCTGGATGGAGTCACTGAAGCAGTCGTTGTGAGCTTAAATGGATTCTGGGGAATGGTAGAGGACAAGAAGGCCTGGAGGAACCTTGTCCATGGGGTCGTGATGGGTCGGACATGATTTTGCGACTAACATCAACAACAAAACTCCAAACAATTCAGCAGAAAACAATACCCCAGTCAAGGAACTATGAAGGAGAAAAACACATCCCTAATTAACACTAGCAGGATAGGTTACTGTATATAAGCAATGAGCTAATGCTATCCTCAGTAGCACTGCTAATGTTATCTAGTCAAGTAATGAACCATTTGTAAGAAATAACCAAGTTTAGAGATTATCAAGGACATCACAAACAAAACAAAAGAAGCACATTTAATTCCATTAAAAGTAACCAAATGAATGTCTATCAAGCAGATTTGATTAAGCAGTCCTTGTTAAAGTCCAAAAAGAGGAAGGCACGAAAAACTAACATGCAACATCTAGTACAGGTGAAGAATTTGGCTTTTCTAACAATTGCAGCTGGCTACTCAAGATCAAGTTTTTACAGAGTGATCTGGCATGCCCATTTCAGGCACAGACATCATATCAAAACATCTGTATAGCATCTCCCAATACTCTCTCTCTGTATTTGTTTATTAGAGGGTTTTTTGACTGTTGTAATCTGCATAGAGTGCTTAAGATGGGCAGCCATATCTATATCTATAAAACAGAAGTCTAGGAGGGATGTTTGTTTGTATGTGCTCTATACAAACTTTTGGTCCTGCACCAATCTAGCTCAAACTTGGCAGATTGATAGCTAAGCATAGTAAGATCAGCACTGTTGGGGTCACCAAAGGGTAGGAGGCCTTTTTGCCCCCTTTTTGAGGGGGCAAAGAGGACACTTTTAGTGAACAAGCAGCAACCCTCTACTGAGCATGTGCAATTTTTCCCTCCCTCTATTGAGTGTATGCAGTTTTCAAACTGAGGCTCCATATTCAAACTGAGGCGCCATATTTTCAAACACAGCTCAAACAGAGAAGCCCACCCAGCCAAGTAAGGTCACCTGCTGGGCCTGGCCTTGCCCCAGAGCCAGGCCTGGCCTTGCCCCAGAGCTGGGCCTGGCCTTGCCCCACAGCCGGCCTTGCCGGAGCAGAGATGTGGGAAGGGGCGCCAGGGGCTTCAGAAGGCCCGCAAATGCTGCAGCACAAATATACTTCTTCTTTTGAAGAACACCCCCCCCCCCGAGCAAGGCCAGGTAATCAGCTAGTAAATATATATCACATTCTGCTGCATACAAAGCAAAGTATGGATCCCATTCATAGATGATTCTTTGATAATCATAAAAATGGACACAAATGAAACTATCAACATTTTAAAAAAAATTCACTAGGGAAGAAGACAACAACACATTACCTTTCCTGGATATTTTCATCAGCAGAGGCAGTGATGGCAAATCAGAAATACAAGTCTAGTGTAAAACTATCCACACCAACCTAGTGCTCCATTACCAAGCTAACAATTCAAACTCCCACAAGAGAAGCTGTGAAAGTAACTATTTAGATGAGCACAAGGACACTGCAGTAGCTCTGAACATCTACACATCTTTCAACAAAATGGACATTGACACATTTCCAGCTGGGTATAAAGTAAAATGAACATGGAGTTGTTCTTCAACATTCAGCTGAAAAATATTCCATGGGATCAAATCTCAGTCTATACCCAGCTTTTCATGATTTCAGGAATGCCTTTTATTCACCCTTCAGGTATAAATTGGGTAAAAATCTTGATGTCACCAATACTGATAACTGCACAGTAATGCTTATCAGCAAGTACAGGTAGTGCTTGACTTACAGCAATTTCTTTAGTGTCTGTCTATTTTAAATTACAACGACATAGAAACAAGTAACTTAGGACAATTTTTCACATAACAGTATCCTTGTGAACATGTGATTAAAATTAGGGCAGTTGTCAACTGACATATATTTATGACAGTTGCAGTGTCCCAGGGTCATGTGATCACCTTTTGTGACCTTCTGATAAGCAAAGTCAATGGAGAAACCAAATTCACTTAACAATTACTAACTTTTTGTTTTTAAAAATTACATTTTTATTGAACATTTTCTTTCTTTTATCATACATTATATTTTCTTTTAGACATCAGTGCGCGAGCATGTACTAAGATAACAGAAGTCCAACAGAATTGGACTTCTTTCAAAGTTACAAAAACAACAACAACATATCTTGTTCCAGTCGGTGTTTCCTGGGTTACACTCATTTTCAAACTATTACTCCCGTCCATTTCCTTATAGATCTCCAATACATTTCATTTAACAAAGTCAGTAATAGAAGAAAAAGGATATAAAACAACTCATAATCCCCCTCCCATTATAAACCATTTTTCTACCTTTTTCTTCCCCCATTTATCCTCATTTTATTTATTTTAAAAATCTGTACTGCTTTAAATTCAATATTGCATCTAACATCGTTATATAAGGATTTATAGCATTCTTTGTTTCATTTAATTCATTAAGTTCTTAATTCTTCCTCATTTAGTAATATCTCTCTTTAAAATTTCTTTAATATTATTTTCATTAAAAACCTCATAAACCATCAACTGCATTAAAATACTTCAATAGATTATAAAATAGCCAATTTAAAGTACATCCTAAACCTCCACATTTTTTTTAAACTTCTTAGTACATACAGCCAAATTGTTATAATTAAAAGTATTTTTCTTCAGCCATCATCCCTTGCTCATCTTTTTGGAAAGTCCACTCCTCTTCTGATCCCTTCCTGCATGTCTGCTTCTCTCCGGCTCCCGTCGCTCCTGTTCTCTTTGTCTTCTTTATCTGCCCTCGTTGATGCTCCTTTGCTGCCAGCCTCTTTCTCTCGCAATCCAATCTGGCGCTCTTTTAGCCCTTTTCCAGTCTTTTTAGTTTCTGCATATCAAGTTCTTTTTTATTCCATAAAAAATATGAACGTATATCTCCTTTCTCTTTCAGCTTGTTCCTCGCCATTTTCCCCTCTGCAGCTCCCTCTTCCTGCCTCTCGTCACACACCTCCATCTCCTCCAGTCAGTTCAGCATTTGTTGCTCCATCTGCACCATTTTTGCCTCAATATCCTCCACCTTTTTCAGCATTTTAGACGTTGTTTCTATTAATTCAGCTCCCAGCACTTTTATATTGCCAATGATTGAAATACTCTGGTCCCGCATAGCAGCAAATTCAGCCGAGTCTAGTTTGCATAAAGTTTAAATCCAGCAGCTCTCACCCGTTCGTCTGTGCTCAGGAACTCCAAGACTCTCCTGCAGACCTCAGGGAACAGATAGTGAGAACAGGATCTTTCTCTTAAGTTGCCTCCCTTTAACTTTGCCACTCTCCCACTTGTTGCAACTCAATATTTAATTCAATTCAATTTAAGCCTCATCTTACCCAGATCAACTTCCAGCTGGAATCCACAATCAGTCTCCTTGTTCACTCACCTTCGGGGACTGGTTCAGCTTATAGCGACGCCATTGCTGCTTTTTCCATTCCTCCGGTAGGAAGCTTTGTCAGGCATCCAGATGGGGAAATTGTGTTGTTGCCTTCGAACACCCGTAGCGCTTCTTCTTGTCCAGCTTCTACAAAGCCAGATTAGGTCCCTCCGGACCCCCCAAAAGAAGGAATATCAGGGGTTTGCCATGGAGCCCCATGCAAAACACAGCCTGTCTCGCTGAGATCCCAGCCCCGCCCCCAGTCTCCGAGCTAATTTTCATTCTAGGCTGCGCTCACACACATGACCAAGAAACTGTTCCACAGTCAGATATTTCAACGTTTGCACTTGTCTTTAGAAATCAAAAGTTTCTCTCATTAAATGCTGTTACAGTCCAGCTTTTGGACAGATCCAAACAGATTAATATGCTTTTGGGGCAGCTTTAATGATAATCCTGCTACAGATGGCATAAAATAAATGTCAGTAACCAGGTTTGAAGGAAGGCTTCACCTCAAGGATCCTTTTCATTTATAGGAGAAAGACTCATATTGCTTTTCAAGCATCTGTTGCTTGAAAAAAGCAAAGAGTATACTGTGTAACAGAGATCTGTTTCCATCTCTCCTGATTAAATGTAACAAAACCTTTTTGAAGAAGAGTAGTATGGCTATAGCCATGGGTTCACAGTGACGCATCATGGTTTCTTTCTCTGACTGGATCTGTTCCAGATAAATTGGCCTTCAGTACCCAGAATGGCCTGGGATTGCATAGCTCAACACTAGTACACAGGTTTCCAGTTTAATCCTCATAACTCTGAAAATACGAAATTAATCTCAATGTGCCTGAGGAAAAATTACTGCCAATCACAGCAGATTGTGCTGACTGGATAGAAAGATCAATGCTTTGACTTGATACAAAGTAACTACCTATTTTCTCCTAGCAAGAGTGTAAAAAATATCTTAGCATGCATAAAGTTAACCTATATTAATTTACAGCATTTGTTAATCAACTCTAGAATATAATCTGGATTCTTTACAGTCCGGTTTCAGGCCCGGGTACAGCACCGAGACGGCATTGGTCGTGCTAATGGATGATCTCTGGCATGCTCGGGATAGGGGAGTTTCCTCTATCCTGGTACTACTTGACCTCTCAGCGGCTTTCGATACCATCGACCATGGTATCCTTC
>JANHGC010002210.1:82961-94952 GCA_027560395.1 Boaedon fuliginosus | reverse complement strand
TGGCCTTAATTTTATCCTCCTTTTTCCTCTTCCCCCCGCCCCTTGAGTATGATTATGTGAGTGGATGGGTTTTTGATCATTTTATAGATGATCATTTTTGATCATTTTATAAAAGCCTATATGTATAGGCTTTTATCTTTTATTGTATGTTCGCCACCTCGAGTTCCCCCGTGAGGGGTGAAGAGAGGCGGGGTATAAATTTGATAAAATAAAATAAAATAAATAAATAAGATATAAAGAAAGAGAAATAATGGTTCTGAAACAAATTCTGAGAAGAGTCAGAGAGAAAAGACGAGAATATCAATTTTTGACAAAACAACTAATAAAGATGGGAGTAAATTTCAGGTGGCTGATATCAGAGGGAATTTTGGTTGTTTGGCAGCAACAAAAACTAAGGTTAGAAACAGTAGCAAAAGCTGAGACATTTTAAATGGTTATTTGCAACCTTGGGGAAGGAGAGAGTAGGAGAAGAAAGGAAGACAGACAAGATGTAGAATCTGTAGGAGAGGAAAAGTCTATACAAGAAGAAATAGCAACTGGAGAAGGAGCAAGGTCACAAGAAAAGAGAGAGATGAGAGCAGCAAGAGCGATTAATCCTAATTATAAGTAAACATGGAAGAAGAAATAAAATTAATGTTAATTAATATTAATGGACTGAATTCAGTTATAAAAAGGAAATGAACTTTAAAAAAAATTTAAAAATATATAATATAAGTTGCCAATAAAAGTGAAATGTTTGGATTCCCTCCTGTGTTGCAGTCTACTTGCAGTGGGGAAGCTGCTGACACTCATTGGAGTAAATATTCTGATTGTAATAAATTCAAATATTAGAATGCTCCTAGAACAACTTGGGGGAAAGATGGGAAACCGTCACTGTAGTCAGCATCAAAATTTTAGGAAGATCTGGGAACCAGAATTGTTGAGATTAGGCAGAATGCTGATTCTGGAATCCCTGGAAGGAAAAAAGGAGAGGAACTTAGGAACATTTGTGACTAAGAAAAGGATCAGTGCTGTTGAATGGTGTGCTAAAAAGACTGTCCAAAGTAGAAGGTAGATGAATAAGAGGGAATGAAGTAGATCTCTAGCTGAAAATCTGAGACGAAATTCATTCTTGACATGGGCCTGAAGAGGAAAGGTAAAATTGGTCAGGAACATAGTATGGGATCTTTAAAGCAATTCAAGGTGCTAGTAACAACTTATAAAGCCCTACATGGCTTAGGAGCGGGGTACCTTTGAGACCGCCTCCTGCTACCATATGCCTCCCAGCGCCCAGTGAGGTCCCACAGAGTCGGCCTGTTGCGGATCCTGTCAGCTAAACAATGCCGCCTGGCGGGTCCCCGTGCTAAGGCCTTCTCTGTGGCGGCGCCGACCCTCTGGAACCAACTCCCAGTAGAGATCAGGACCACCCCTACCTTGCTGGCCTTCCGTAAAGCCATTAAGACCTGGCTCTGGCGGAAGGCCTGGAATTAATGTACCCTCCCCCTTGGTTGATAGTTGGTTTGTGTGACTGTTTAGTAATGTTTTAAATTGTTTACTACTGTACTTTTATTGTTGTAAGCCGCCTTGAGTTCCCCTTGACCAGGGAAATGAGGCAGGGTATAAATCTAAACAAACAAACAAACAAACAAACAAATAAATAAATAAATAAACAATTGTACAAGCCACACTGAAAGACCTATTACAAAGTATACTGCATATTCCAGTAAAGGTTTAAATCAATTGCTAGTCTATATCTATAAAAGAAAAGCATGGTTGTATGGGTATGTGGTTATGTGGCCGCCTCGAGTTCCCCTTGACTGGGGAAGAGAGGTGGGGTATAAATCTAATAAAATAAATAAAATAAATATGTGCCAAATAGGCTCTCCCATGTCTGCACCAATCTGGCCCAAACTTCCCAGGCACATACCTTGCATTTTCCAGATTGGCATGGGGGGTGGGGAATCACGAATGCCTTTGGGGGTTCGTTCTCCTCCAAAAAGGGTGCCGAAGTGGACCTCCCCCCTGACATTTAATTGCCAAGCTCTACTGCACATGTGCAGAGGACTCCAGGCAATGCATGCAAATTGGATGCTCTCCAGCCAATAGAGGCAAGGCATGCAAATTGGACAAAGAATGCTGGGAATTGTAGACTGCATTATTAGGAAGGAAGATGAAGGACAAGAGAAGTGAGGGAGGAGGAAGGATGAGGCAGAAGGAAGGAACACAGCGGGAGGAGATTTGGAAGGAGGGAGGCAGGGATGAAGAAAGGAAGGAGGGAGGGGGGAGGAAGGGAGGAAGGAAGATGGCAGTCCCATAAAAAATTACCCGGGCAATGACAGGTAATCAGCTAGTTCTCAGATAAAACAATTATGATGTAAATATACATTAACCCTCATTTTTAATAATGAAAATGATAAATGGTTATTAATAAAACTGTGCAGTGTTTAGATTACAAGATAAAAGGACACAAGGTATATGCTGCAAATCTTGAACTTATACAAGGAAGTTATGAAACATTTTATTAAAAGTTCAAAATAGAGGCAGAAATCGGTTGTGATACAGACATTTGACTATAACTCCAACAACCTCTTAGGACAGAATAAGAAAGTTTCAAGCCAGTTTACTGACTTAAATATTAACAACATATGTGCTCATACAAAACACTGTCCTCTGATATGAAAACTACTATCTCAGAAAAATGATAAAACAAATCCAATCTGAAGAATTTTTAAATCAGCTCTACCACAGTGATCTAAGAGCTGCACAGCAATGAATCACCACCACTTATAATGGATAAAATAAAATAATTAGGCAAGGACAACACAGAGGTTGTTACTAAACCTGCTCCCTGGCACAAGTGGCTTCTGTGATCCCAAATATTGAGACTCAAAGCATAAACACAAGCAATGCGAGCAATAACGGCATAGGAAAGCCGTGAAACAGTTATTCTGCCTGTCAAGTCCCCTTTATGTTACTGCCAATTAGTACATTCATGTAATTTGGGAGTGCTTACTTACCTTTGCAAATAATTCCTTCTAGTGGAAAGTAGGAAAATATATAGATGTAGGTTTTTAATAGATAACGAATGTGTAACTTGACTTCCCTTCTGAATTTAGGCTGCAATGTATATAAATGAAGTTGAGTGACCTCTGCCACAGCATAAAAAGATGATGGGAAGGGAGCATAGTGGCTTCAGAGACAGACAGATTAAGTACAATTGATTTTATGCTGGAGCACTCTGATAGCTAGTCAAATGGCAGTTTGATGCTCATCAATAGTGCCAAGGGGGAAAAGCAGGCAGCACTAATTCAATCAGAATTCACTGACTTAGAGGGCAAGTCTGACAGGCTCAATTTGCCCTACTTTTTGCATATAAAACTAAGCCTCTTTCCTAAAAAATCACATATACTTTAATCCACAAATAGCCAGCCATGTGCATCCTATAATCAAGAAATGCATCAAGCTATGAAATATGACTGCATTTGGAACGAAGTGTGACATCTCTTAATTTCTAATTAGGGTAAAGGTGCAGGGCATACAGTAGAAATTATACCTGAACACCAAAATTTGTATGTAGAACTATGAGGAGTTGTGTACTTCGTGTTATAATCAAAAAATTGAGGACTGAATAGTACTGAAATAGTTTCTACAACCAATTATACAATTTTGAGACCCTCCCTCCCTTTGGTTTCTTATTTTTTTTACCTGCCAATTTTTTTCTGGCTTCTTCCTGAAAATAATTACATCAACAGTATAGCAATCAGGAAACATAACATCACAATCTACCTTAATATAGTCAACTGGTTTTGGCAATGTCACAGCATAATTTAGACTTCTTCTATGACTGCTTGTCTCTATCCCATGGACAATTTGCATAAGGACAGTTAAACCACACTATTGCTTTCAATATATGTGTGATAATGATTAGAATTAGTACTTTCTGTGAATGAATACAATTACAACATTGTACTTAAAAGATTAACTCTGTTGCAGGTTAATCTTCTGAATGTATGTTTTAATTCTTTTCAATAATGCAATCCTTAGGTAAGCCTTTGTGACATTATTCCCCAAATTTCATTAACTTTTAGGTCCTAGGTTCTGGGAATTCTCAACTTTAAAGAGCTCAACTTAATTAAACCTTTCAGATGTCACCATTGTATATCATAAATAGCACATTTTGGCTCATCCTCACTGGTTGCTGACATAGTAAAAAGGAATATTACCTCACTGACATTGATGCAGTTTCTGTCCATGTAGTCCTTATCATTCACTTGTCCACCTTCCATGAACTCCATGAAAAGAACACGTCTTGTTGAAAGTTCCCAATAAATTTTTGGAACCTATAACAGAAGACTCTTAAGACTCTGAAGGATATTAAGAGAAATAGAGGAAGCTAAAACTAGACAAACCATCTTTTTTTAGCATGAGATGGGAAAACTTGAGCAGGCTGGTCCTTTTTTGTCTTGGAAATATGAAATATGTAAGTTATTTATTCCAGATCAAATTAACCTTTCTTCATCCACTGAGGAATAGCTACAGGAAATAGTTAAGAGAGTTCAGGACTGGAAATATTTCACTAACAATAATTGTAGAAATTTTGGAATGAGAAAAAAAGTGTTCTTGATTTTCTTCTGAGTACACTCCTGTCATTTCTCAAGATTAAACAGCCCTAGTTCTATCACATTCACCAGGGCATGATATTGTCAAAACCTTATATTGGTTTATTTAAGGCAACTGTTAATCAGCAGTCCCGTCACAGGCATTTGGGGACTTTAGCTCTTCTGTTTGTATCAAAGACAGAAGAATTATATCTCTTTTGCACCATCTTTAAGATGGTGGTCTAAGAAATTAACCATCATATTTTGCCCTACAGCTCCTTTTGTGTGCAGTCGCTAGGCAGACATGCTCCTGGCCTCCAGGCTATTACATCACCATTGGCAGAGAGAAGCAAACAACAATATTTTGCAAATAGGAGATTTCTTGGGAGATCATTAAGCCCCTCTCTAAAAATACTATGTCTTTTTAAGTGTTACTGGAACATCTATCAACGATTTTTTAAAAAAATCCCCCAACCATTAAAGCAGGCAAAAATATCTCCTCTACCCTACTGACAAACAAAAAATCTATTATCAGAAAGCTGAAAAACTTTCTGATGAAGTATCTCTTTTAGAATGGAAGAATCAAATACTGTCAAAACTACATTTTCAATTTTAATATATTATTGCTATCATTAGCTCATCATGTGAACTATCAGAATAAATTGAATTGTAGTAATATTAGCAACATTAGAATTGCTAGTATATGTTTAAATTAGACTGTCAAGCAATATTTTTACAGCTTGTTGGTAGAATTTCAAATGTTTCAGAATATAATACATTTTAAAAAGATTAGGTTGAAACTGTGATCTCAGTATAAATAATTTTATGGATCCCAAACTCATAATGAAAACCTTTTTGCTGATATATATGGAATTATCTGAATAACAGTAAGACATTTCACATGCATACAAAATATAATATGTTATATTCACATTAATAAGAACATGTGTTCTTTATACCTCTCTGAAATAGATTCTATTGACTTCAGTCGGTTTTATGCAACCTTATAGAAACTGGAAATTTAAGGATTGAGAAAGAAGAAAGAACCAGATATATTTCAATTTCGATGTTGTGTTTTGTGTTGTTAATGATTGATGATAAAATGTGGCTCCAAAATTGCAGAAATGATAAATCTATAAATTAGAATTCTTCCATTTTAATCTCCAAACTGTTTCACAGAGAATTTCCCGAACCTCTACAGCATACCCAATAACACCACATACATTTAGCATAATGTACGTAGAGCCATGTGGCGCAGTGGTTAGAATGCAGTATTGCAGGCTAACTTTGCCCACTGCCAGAAGTTCAATTCTGATTCAAGGCTGGCTCAAGCCTTCCATCTTTTCAAGGTTGATAAAATGAGAACCCAAATTGTTGGGGGCAACATGTTACTCAGAGAGTGCTGTAAAGCATTGTATGGTGGTATATAAATCTAAGAGCTTTTTCTGTTGTTATAATTCAGAGGACATAAAGAAAGGTAAGGACCTTTTTCGTCTAACCTCTGAGAATCTCTAAATTCCCTTTTTGTGTTTCACTTTAAAACAAAAGTACATGCTGATTCCTAATGCTAACAGTTCTTTTTAAAAAAATATTCTGATGTTACTATACAGTGGCCCTTAAATCCACTGATCCAAAAGGCATTGCTTATTTAATCCTAAATCAACACTTATCCTCATTTCAAAATTGACAACAACAGCCAATGGCTCTTACTAAGCTTTGTAAGTCTCTTTGTAAGCACAAAATCATAGTCTTTGGCAATCTTAAATTATGCACAGACATTGGACCCTAATGCCTGTGCATGGAAACAATTTATCTTTGGCTTTATAAGCTTAACTGGGCTCACAGTGAGAAATCTACTTCCCTGCTGTGCCGTAGGCTTCCCCAACCCTCAAGAAAAAAAAATATTACACAGTAACACAACTCCCTTGCTATCTTTAGTGTTGATGAAAATGTCTTAGAATCGACAAGTTGGACAGGAGAAATCTATTATTAAGCCATTTTTGCAATAATTTGCTATTGTTCCCTGAATCAATACTGCAACGGCTCTTTCACCCAGCAAGAATGTGATTGGCTGTCTCCATGGGGATTTGTTTCACACTCTCCAAGTTGTTACAGCAGCCATGGACATAGGCGCAACATTTGCGATAAACACTTAAAATGAGCCATCAGCTTTCAGCCCTTTCTGCCCTTTAAAGGCCTCTTTACTTGACCATTCTACCTGGAAAAGACAGTGGAGCTCTGTTCAAGATTGAAAATGGCTGGGCCACATACACAGGTTGAGAAAGGTGGGGCAACTCTATCTAGGCTGTTGAAATCCAGATGAATACTATCTGGAGCAAACAAGTAATTTTTTATCTGAGTGGTCCTTGGTGCTCTCTGAGCTTGGCTGTTTTCTTGCAGATGTTTCATTACCACTCCTGGTGTGCCCATAGTATAAAGATAACAGGCAAAGGGGGAGGATTATGTACTTTTATTTCCATTAAAAATGGAATCCTTCTCCATCCTTTGCATCTGGGAAAGTTTTGTATTTAAACATATAGATGCACTCCTATTTCTGCAGAAATTTCTGCAAGAAACAACCGCAATCAGAGAGCATCAAGGACCCCTCATTTCAACCCTGAACTATAAATATTCTTCTCTATTACGTATCCCTTGCTGCCAGATAGTGGCTGTCCAGATGTATGCAAGTCAGACACGTGGCCCTACCAGAGAAGCTCCAACCTGTTCCGTACTAATAGCTCCTGTTCAACCTTATAAGATCAGATGACTTTGGGCTCAGTGCTTTTCAATGGAACGGACAACGGCAAGTCACATAAGATCTTTGTAAACAAACACGTATCTTGCCTAATAATGTGGATTTGCAATCCAACTATGCACCCATGGAAGTAATGCTCATGGTCACCTGAATGAATGCTGTAAATATTCAGTACATGCAACTTTGGAAAAAGGACTATTGTGATTGGAAATGTCCATTGCTATCAAAGACAACAGGTTTATCACCAGTTTGCTTAAATTATAGGTGGATTGACTGAGCTGAATGGTAGGAAAACATGCTTCCCTGACAGAAGATTTTCAGAGATTTGAAAATAGACTAGAGTTTATTAAACATAAAACACTGTTTTTTACAGGTAGTCCTCAACATACAACCACAACTGAACCCAAATGTTATGTTGTTAAATGAGACATTTGTTAAAAGAGTTTTGCCCCTTTTACAGCCTTTCTTTCCACAGTCGTTAAGTGAATCACTGCAGTTGATATGTTAGTAAACTGGTTAAGTGAATCTGGCTCCCCCATTGACGTTGCTTGTCAGAAAGTTGCAAAAGGGGATCACATGACCTTGGGACACAACAACAGTCGTAAGTATGAACCAGTTGCCAAGCAACTGAATATTGATTACATAATCATGGGGATGCTTCAAAGGTCATAACTGAAAAATGGTCATAAGCCACTTTTTTGAGTCCCGTTGTAACTTTGAATAGGTCACTGAATGAACTGTTGTAAGTCGAGGACTAACAACAGTACTAATAATAGTGGTAGTACAGTAGCAATAATATATTACTAATGGAAATAGTATAATGTAGCATTGAAGTAAAGTAATAATATAGAGTGTAGCATAATAATAGTGGTGGAATATAGTGTAGTATCAATAATATCAATAATAATAGGAATAGAGTACAAGTCATCCTCAACTTGCAACTGTAATTGAGCCCAGAATTACGGTCGTACGTCATGCTGATTATTAAGCAAGTCATGATCAACATAGTTTCATCACATTTTTGTGGTGGTAAAATCAACATAAATCTAATTGTCTCATCTGAATTTGTCTATTATACTAGAGATATTTCATCTGGCCTGAAATTTTGTCCATTGCATTCCAAGCCTACTATATGGGGATCCATTGAATTAAGGTTTAACTATATATATGAGCATCCATACAATCACATATATACCATACCTTTAGGAAGTCAAAGCATCTGAGCATGTAGGCTACCTTCTCGGCATTCTTTCCCTCATTAAGGAAATCAAGTTCAAGAGGCAAGTTCTTCTTTGCTTCATCCACTAACCACATAAATTCAAAGTCTGGGAATATTTGCTTCACAGCCAAAATGAGGATCTGAAATCATAAATCAATAACCTTGTTGGGTACCATGCCACAGGAAAATAGCACTGGAAGACAATTTACATGCAATAGGAGTGCATCTAAATGTTTAAATACAGAACTTTCCCAGATGTAAAGGATGGAGAAGGATTCCATTTCTAATAAAAATAAAAGTACATAATCCTTCCCCTTTGTTTCCCCGAAAATAAGACCCTGTCTTATATTTTTTTGGCTACCAAAAAAGGCACCAGGTCTTATTTTGGGGGGATATCATTCACTGACTAACCTATTAGTTAGGGGCACCCTTATATTGGGCGCATGTGTAAAAATCAAGCTAGGCCTTACTTTCAGGGGAGGTCATATTTTCAGGGAAACAGGGTATATACTGCTTTAGTAAGACCACACTTGGAATACTGCATCCAGTTTTGATCACCAAGATACAAAGAAGATATTGAAACTCTAGAAAGAATGCGAGAAGAGCAACAAAGATGTTTAGATGTCTGGAAACTAAAACATATGATGAACAGTTGCAGGAACTGGGTATGTCTAGTCTAACAAAGAGGAGTAGGGGTGATATGATAGCTGTCTTCCAATATTTTAGGGGCTGTTGTAAAGAAGGGGAGAACAACCTATTCTCCAAAGGAGTAACAGATGGAAACTTATTAGAGATACGACCTTGAACTAAGGAGAAAATTCCTGACGGAACAATTAATCAATGGAACGGTAGCTTTCAGAAGTTGTGGGTGCACCATCACTGGAGAGATTGGACAGCCATTTCTCCGGAATGGTATAGGATTTCTTGGCTGACCAAGGAGAGTGTTGAACTAGAAAACTTCCAAGGTTTCTTGCAACTCTGTTATTCATTCAGGCACTTCTTAAACCCATAGTTCATACATTTCCTTTAAAGTAGCCACCTGGTGCCCTAGTGAGCAATCTTTTGTTATCAGTTTAAAATGTAAAATAAGAAAGATTTTCCATGTAAGGTGAAAAGTTACTTCATCTTTTTACTATATTTTTTTCTGTTTCTTGATTTGTCCCCTTTTCTGCACCTTCCACTCTTTCATTTTTAGTATTATTTTTACCATTGTAATCATATTGAAATTACTATTTTAAAAAAGTAAACTATTTACTTTTTTAAATAAAAGTGAACAACTATAGAAATGAACAAGGTGATTAACAAGAAGCCAATGTGGATTTGTTAGAAACATGTCATGCCAAACAAACTTATTGCATTCTTTGGCTAAATTAGTGGATCAAGGAAATGCTGTGGATATACTATAGACCGACCTCAGTGGGGCATTTGATAAAGTAAACCATAGCCTACTTCTTGGTAAGTTAGAATAATGTTGGATAGACAGCACTATCACCAAATGGATTCACAATTGGATGAGCAACTGCACTCACTGTGCTGCCCTTAACAGAACTGCATCTACATAGAGAAGCATGCAGTCAAATACTTCAAGGTTCTGTCTTGAGCCCAGTTCTCTTCAATAGCTTCATAAATTTTCTACACAAGAGGTTAAAAGGGCATCAAATTTACAGCCAACACCAAGCTCAGAATTGCTAAAATTTTGGGAAGCTAAGACTCAAGATTTAGAAGCATCTTGAGAAATCTTGAGAAATGAGTGCTATCTAATAAAATGTAATTTTGTGATGAGAAAAGCAAGGTCTTGCATTTAGGGGGGGAAAGAAAATGCACAGGTATAGAATAGGCAGTACCTGGCTCACCAATAGTAACTATGAGAGAGATCTAGCTATCCTAGTGGACCACCACTTATGTATGAGACAACAGTGTGCTGCACCTGTGAAAAAACCCAATGCAGTTCTAGGCTGCATAAACAGAGGGGCAGCATTAAGGTCACAAGATGTGATAGTATAGCTCTATACTGCACTAGTGAAGCTACACTTGGAATATTGTGCCCTGCTCTGGTCACAATACAAAAAAGATGCCGAAACCCTCAAGGGTACACAGGAAAGCAACAAAGAGGCCTGGAGACTAGACAGTATGATGAACAATTAAGGAAAGTAGGTATGTCTAAGAGAAAGGCTTAGGGTAACATGACAGCAGTCTCTCAATATTTAAGGGGCCAAGAGATGAGGGGTTGACTTATTTTCTAAATGACCCAAGGACGGGACAAGAAGAAACCAGTGGAAGCTCATTAAAGAGAGATTCTACCTGGAATTAGAATTTTCCTGATAGTAAGCTAAATTAACCAATGGAACAGCTTGATTTCTGCAATTGAGGGTATCCGTTGCTGGATATTTTCAAGAAAAGATTATACAATCATTTGTTATAAGAATTCCTGTCTTGTGAAGGGAGTTGACTAGAAGACTGCCAATATTTCTTCCAGCACTATTAATTCTATGGTTTATAATCTGGTACTAATACCACTTGAAAAATTCAGTACACCACCACATGGTGGTGTACTGAATTTTAAATTTAAAATCCATTTAAAACCTCTAATTGTAGGACTTTAAAACTATGTTAAACGTATTTTCATTTTTATCAGTGAGCCTCATGATTTTAGCAAGACTTGTACAGATGACAGCAATTTTTCTTGTCAAGAAAATACAATTCCACACTACCATGTCACAGAAGCAAACGAACAGAAGTAGGTCTCACTTTTCCTTAGAATTGTGTCAAGTAAAAATCACCATTAAAACCAACTCTGGATTTACTATCTTCACATCAGGTTGGGGTTCACTAGGGGTCTTTATTGAGATTCTGTGAGGCAAGATTTTTAAACCATGGTATTAAGTGGTGATTCTATAGAGAATACTGTAAATGACAAAGAGTAATTTAAGTGGATTATTTTAATGAGATTATATAATTTGCATAGTGCTAGGGTTTCCAGTGTGGCGCTTAGGCTGTCAGTGTGCCCAGACATTTCCCATTGTGTCTGTCAGACTCTTTTCTCAGACTTACAAATTTATTCCAATGATGTCTTTTAGCACTGTAAGATTTCTTAGGAGATGAAATCTTAGCTGTCTGCAATTAAGTGGTTTGGAAATGTGCACATTTAATCAAAGACAGAAAATTAAATGTTTAAAAATGGAGCATCATATAGAAGGCGAGAATAGGGTAACAAGTAGGTAACAAGCTTTTGGATTGGTAAACTGATTGGCAATTGATTGTGCTTGCCTATGACAGTCATTCTGTAAAACAGTAATACTCCCAAGCAATGACTTTGTGAAAGTGCCATTCAATGCACTCAAAACCTTGGGAAATTTCTGATGTTGAATCTATATATATAAAGCAAAGAAAAGAGTTTGTATGTGCTCAATACAAAAATTGAATTTGGCACCAAATGGCGC
>JANHGC010002208.1:173168-184645 GCA_027560395.1 Boaedon fuliginosus | reverse complement strand
CAGAAATCGGTTTTTTGTTTTGTTTTCTTTTTTGTCTAGTGTTTGTTTTATATGTTAGTGTTGGTTTATGTGTTATTTTGTATTGTTTCTATGTTTTTTTATTCTGTAATATTTAATAAAGATATTTTCTAAAAAAAAAAATATTCCAAGTTGATCGTCAGCTTTGACTCAATTTTCTTACTTGCAGGCAAGGGAGAGAGAGGAAAATGAGCAAAAGATGACACAGGAATTCATGAAAGGACACAATTCTGTCCAGTATTTGCAGTTTGAAGTGGTACATTTATCTAAGCATCATCTTTTGTTGATAGGATTGCCTATGGCTAAGTTTACTCTTCACATCCTTTCAAAAAGGACAGGAAAAACATACATTCCAGTTCCAATTGCTGGGTTGTTTTTTTTTCCAGCTCAGGGCTATGCCAAAATATTTTTTATGACAGGCAAAATAGTGTTGCCCAAGATGCTGTCAAACTGAGTTTGCAAAAATAGCTATTGGTTTTGTGCCATGGGGGAGGGAGCATCACAAGGCCCACTCTACACTTCGAGCAAGCGAACTGCAAATTTATTAAAAGCAACACATTGCTGTTCTTTCCAATCTCCACACTCACCTGCCTAACATCTGCTTCTTAATGAGTAATAGAAAGACCTAACAGTGCCCATTATTAACATCTGTGTCCTTGGACCTACCATGGCCAATTCTTACCTCCTGCTTTATTGCTTGCAAAAAAAATTGATCCTCAGCTCAGACTGTACTAAGCTGCAGGACTTCTTGTGTGCTAGTGTTGTATATTCACCAACATAAAGTTGCATTTCTTTTAAATCCTATTTTCATCCATTTAAAAAAGCCTGCAGGCTCTGTAATCTTCTCTTCCAGCTTCCACCATGACACTACATAACTCCAGTTCCCTGGGTCTTTTCCCCAGCAAGAGTTTTCTATCTACTGTAAGGCAAATGGCACTTTTAAACTCTGGGGTTGAACAAAACTCATCGCAGGTAGTTTGGCTGCAGTTTTACCTGCTGCCTAAGTATTAGGGGTTACAAATCGGATGGTAGAAATGACTTTTTCAAAGAGAAAAAGTGAGTGCAGATTACCCATCTTTTCACCGAGATTTATTCCGCTCTGTTGCCTCAGTCTTTGAAGGGGAAACTTTCTCAAAAGATCTTTCTGGCTTTTCCATTCACCAACCTCTCTTCTTGTCCTGCTGCCTAAAGTACATCATGGCCTTCCTTTGCTGAAGATCTTGGCAGCCCAATGTGGCACCTGCTGAAAGTTCTTGAATTACTTTCAGTTCCAAAACAGCTGCTGATTTTTCTTTTCTTTTCTCTTCCAGTATTGGAGAGGAGTCAAATGTTTCATAATATATGCTTTAAGCTCCTGGGAACTTTATTTCCCCTCTTGCTGTAGAACAACCTTTGTTCCTCAAGGGTAGGCCACCCAGTGCAATCCAGATGTTTAGGACTATAATTCTCACAGTTCCTTGCAAATGGCCATACTAGTTGGGGATGAAGGGAAATAACAAAATATAATTACTAACCAGCAAGATTTGCCAAGCAAGATTTATTCCTTCCATTGAGGTAAAAGAGCATGAGTTAGAAGATAAGTCTCAGTAGTGGTTCCCACATTGTGGAAAATGCTGTCTTTGGAGGCACCTATAGGTTTCCAGCCCTCCCATAGATTCCAGAAGACCCATAAATCAATTTTTGTTCTGTAATCTCACCATCACAGAAATAAAAGGGTATTTTAAAAGTGTAGAAGGCCATCTAGCTGTAGTAATGCAGTAGTGTTGAATGCTGTAATTATGAGGTCATGTTACATTAGGTTTTCCTTCCTGTATACTGCCTAAGGTTGTTTTTGGATTTAGGTACTTTGACAAATACTGTAAAAAGACAAAATTGTGAGATTACTCTCTGGGACCTTCCTTTAATTCTCTTTTAGCTCCTCAGGATGCTACTGTCAAACTCACAATGGATTTATTTTCAGTGCAGGGAGTTGGAGAGAGGGTTGAGTTGTCTTATTTGAAACCTTGGTACTGCAGTCTTTCTCAGCCTGGTAATGTCTAGATCGGGGTATCCAATCTTGTCAACTTGTGGACTTGTGGACTTTGACTCCCAGGCTGTTGTGTTGAAGTTGACAAGTCTTAAATGTTGCCAAGGTTGGACACCCCTGATCTAGTCTTGCTTTATTTCTCTTTCTGACCATTTTCTTTAAAACATGAGAGTGGCAATCTATTATAACAGAAAAACATCAAATTGACTGATTCTGCATAAGACAGTTACTGATGTCCAGTGGAATGTCTGAGCCATGAAATTATGCTTTTTTTTTTATTTTGCAGCTCTACTTCCAAAGATGACACTGCCAAATTTTGGCAGTTAACCTCCAAATCATAGGCTATGGATTCAGAGGGTTATTAAATCTGGGGCCTTTCCATTTTTAGCTCTGAACGAGTTGTTCCTCTAAAGGTACTTGGCTCATGATGTGGAGATTCTGGACTTAGCCTTCCTGCTGGAAAAGGAGAGCCTTTGCACGATGACATCATGTGTGCAAATTGTAGCCGTTTTTGCATCCGGAAGCTTTGTGGATAGTGATGCAAACCCTTGTCATCTCATAAGTTGCTTTGTGTGTTTATGACCTTGAATATCATTCAGAAGGTTTAGCTGTAGTTTATGGGCACACTGTAAT
Source organism: Boaedon fuliginosus (assembly GCA_027560395.1). Classification (NCBI taxonomy): domain Eukaryota; kingdom Metazoa; phylum Chordata; class Lepidosauria; order Squamata; family Lamprophiidae; genus Boaedon; species Boaedon fuliginosus. The sequence continues at coordinate 181,968 of JANHGC010002208.1, read as the reverse complement.
TTGCCCATGTATCACCATTGCCTCAGGAGCCTCAGCTTCTGATTGCACCTTCCCTCCTTTTCTGTTTACCTGGAGATTATAAGCCTCTTTGGGATAGGAATCTGCCCTCTTGCATTCCATGCCTATTGTAACAATGTGACAGTGTCAGAAATGCTCTGTTTTAACTATATGCTAGATAAATATTGATACCAATTAACTGTACTTATGTCCCAGAGGTGCTTTTTCAAAAGGCGACTGGACTTCGGTTTGAAAAACGACAGTTTCCTTTTGAAAAAACACCTCTTGGACCTGGATGACTGAGAAACTCCATAGACATTTAGTTGTACATATACTGTATATTCTTGCATTTTCAGCCTTTCTGTCAATCTCCCAAGCCTTCAAGTAAGCAAGCACACTCTGCCAGCTATCTAAGTTCTGAGATACTTCATGGGATGGCTAGAATGCAAGCCAACTAGCCCACCTACTGGATGGCTGAAACATTTTCCACAGCTGCCTCCTCTTCAGCATTCTGGCCCACCTACTCGTCTCTGACACAGAGAACACAATAGCTGTTAGCTGTTATTTTTTTCCTAGTACTTAGTGTTAGGGGGCCAAGAGCAGCAGTAGCTTGAACCAGTTCAAGTTTATTTGAATTCTCTCTCTCTGGCAGCAAAATAATATTCTTTCCTTTTGGTATTTACAGCAGACAAAACTCACTAAAAAAAGAGAACAGATGTCTGATAGGCAGGACTGCAGCAAAGGCAGTCCATTTGTGCAAGTGTCACAGCCAAGCCATAGGCAGCTGTCTCTTAAGAATCAAGATTTGAATTGAATGGGAAACAAACCTTAGCTAAAACCTGGAAAGTTTGCCCATTTTCAGGCAAAGTTTTAAACTTAACATCAAGCCTTCAGCAGCCTTGCCAAATGCTAAAAGCCATAAGGCTTTTTCTCCCTAGGGCAGGGGTAGGAAAGCATTTGGTCCTCAACCCATTTCTTAAGTCACCCACAAGCTGGGATATCAAACTTGGGTGGGCAACTGTCAAATTGATGGCAATGGATTTTCCTCACTGATGTTTAAATATCGAAAGAGATAAAGGGTGCCAAGACTCTAAGCTTAGAACCCTTTTTAAACAGCTGCTCAATCCATTTAATAGTGAAAAGCTAGAAATTCCAGCCTCATTTCCAGTGATGCTTGTCCAAGGTATTGCCCAAATAATTTTTTTAAGGTGGCTTCAAAGTGTAAAGATTGTCTGCCTGGCTCCATCCCAATCATGAGAACAGTAGTAGAGTGACATGTGTTTGATTTTCTAACCTCAGGAGTTCCTCACACAGAATTATTGCTTGCAGCTCAGTAGTTTCCAAGTATGAAATCTACCTCCTAACCCACTATTTTCATGTATTTATTAGATGTATATCCCCTTCAGCATGTGTTCCCTCCTCCAGTCTTTCTCTGCAATAGCTCGTGACAAAGGCAAAAGAATAGCAACAGGTCCAAAGTAACCCCAACAGGTGGGACTTGAACGTGAGTCTTAAGTACCACGTCATACTAAATTACTGAATGTCACTTTTGGGTTCTGGACTTGTACTAACCTGGGTGGAATACAAGCATTTGGTACAGAAGCAGAAGAAAAGGAAGAAAATCAAGAAAGGATCATTAAAATATTTATCAGCATGATCCATAATATAAGATTGACTGCAGCTGTGGTTAGATGCCCTTTTTGGGACATCTGTTTTATTAAACAAATATTGTTGAACAAACACAATGCTAGGAAGACAACAACCATAATACACAAAATACCATACAACTGACAACTACAGTTCCAAAGAATGGCAAGAGTGCTCTCTTCTGTCTAGATATTAATATCCTTTTTTAATATGACAAGGAAATAAGAGACATGTTCAAAAAATGGCAACTGTACCAAACAGAAAAAAACACTCGGGGGTAACTTAATATTTTTATTGTTATGGCATGTGATTTGGAGGAACAATGTTTATTGCAATAAATGCCATTTTTATATAAATTACAGAAATAGGCCTTAACTTCATGGAATAAATCCAGAGACCGACTTCAATTATTATTGCACTTTCTCTTCTCCCACTTTTCCCCTTAGCATTAGTGCTCTATAATCCCCCCAGATTCAAAACACAAAGGGTGGAGGAGCTGCATATACCAATGGGATGGACACGTCAACGCTCACCAAATTTCAGCCTGGGCATTTCCTTTTGCTACTCGCTTACTGGAAGATAGGACTCCAATCTCAACATCATAAATGTCCTGGAAATTTGAAAGACTGTGGCTATAAAATTGGACACACATTGAAATATGACCAATTATGACCAGTTCCAATTATGAATTATGCTAAATGAGAAGCCTGGCCAGTTCTTTCCAGCAGTTACAGAATGTGCAATTAGGCAGTACAAGTTCTCATTAAAAGTTGATGAATGTATTTGTCCCAAATAACTTCAGTGAAATTAAAAGACTATCTAGGAATGCCTGTGATGGTCTATCACCATACAACAATATCTTCTTAGGCCTACAGCCTTCAATTTCAATTAAACAGGAAAAGAACATGAGGAAACTTCAGTCTTGGGGATAGATGGGTTGGCAGTGATGCTATTATTACTGAGGAATAATACCTTGAGAAAGCTTGATGACCTTGAGAAAGTTTGAAAACTTCTTCCACTAGAAAGGAATCTTCTACACAACATTTGTGCATAGGGATTTTTACAGAACTTGATGCTGTTACCTAGTTTGAATAATAAGGCATCTGCCAAAAAAACAACCAAGCTCGGAGAGCACCATGGACTCCCCATTTCAGCTCTGAACTACATCCTTTTTTTAAAAATTTATTGTCCATTTCTAAATAGGGAGAAAAAAGTTAGTTAATGCAAAATAATTTCAGAACCTTTACTTTCTACAGAATTGGAAAAGACAACAGGAAGTGCAACAGAGCCAGAGTGGATGACGTGGTGCACAAAGAATGGCAAGGGTAGAATAGTTTTAACAGCCAGCATTTCCCAGTCACATGATACCATGTTTTTTCAGATTTGGCAGATTCCTCCAAACAATTAACTTTATGGGTTCTTGAAGAGAACACTTGTAATTCCCAAGAAAGAAACAAACAAAAAACCCTAGGAATAATAACTGAACTCTACAAAAACCCTGCCATACGTTTTTGAAGACAGTTCCCTAGGAATCCCAGTTAAAACCAATCAGCTGGAACCACGAGTCACAAAACTGCATCGCTCTCAATCTTGTGGCATTTTCCCAGTGAGAGGCTGCGAAAAGTGTTGCGTGAGTGCATTTTGTCTGCAGAAAATGATACGTCACTCCATATCACTAATGCATCCTTGGGTAGTTCAGATATGAATTCAGTGAATTGTTCTGCTGAAGTATAGGTCTCATCCAAACCAACAGTTTACGCTGATCCACTTTGCAACTGCACAGTAGAATGTGTAAGTGGGGCAAGTACTGAAGTAGATTTAGTTAAGTGATTGAATTCAACCCCGTTATATGCCAGCATCACTTCACAGTAAACAGAAGAGATAGGGCAAAAGCTGGGAGAATGCAATTTACTATTCAGTTTATTAATCTAGTTCAAATGACAGCTTTGGAACTTCTATAACAAGGAACAAAATTTCTGTACATTTTATCAACTAAATTAATTTACTTTATTTAAAAGACAAATCTGAACTCCTAAAATTCTTGTTAAAACACTAGAAGTGCACTTAGAATACAGGGGAGGGGGAGCACTTTCAAGGATCAGGAAACCTTGCTCCTGTGAATTCCGCAAGTGACTGGCAGAAATGTTTCTACTGGTTCAAATACTGAAAGACACTGGCCTGGACCCAAGGAGCTCACATGCATGCAGAAGGCACTTTGGGGCATCTATATATGGTCAGCTTTCCCTTCTGGCTCCTTCAGGGGTCATTCCAAGATGGGGAGGAGCGCACAAAGGTCAGCTGTTGGAAGAGGTAACTTGAAGAAGACCCATGATAACCCAGGCAGTCTTTATTTCTTGGTCAACCTCACCAAAACAATCACTAAATGATCCAGTGGAAACTCCCAAAATCCTAGCCACTGAAGACTTATTTGTCAGTGCTGAATCATAAATTAAACAGCTCTCTCTAGAAGGCAGCATAAGCAATTGGCAGTTAAATCAAGACACCCATGCCAGATATGCTATGTCATTACTGGCTCTTGCCCATCAACTAAATTTAAAGGAATCGTCTTCCAGGAGGTCTTTCTCACACATATTTAAGCTTCAGATCAATACCACATGAATCCTCAGCCAAATGTGTATGAATCAATCTTTTTCTGGTCAGTGTACACTCAAGGTCAGCACCACATCTACTTAGTGCAAAAAGCTGCCATTGAATGCATTTAATTATGTAACAAAAGCATCCATTCTCTAGCTCAGGTCTTACACGTATTTGCCACTTACAGGCAGTGTAGTTTTTCATTCAGAACATGTCTTGCTTGTGCTGCCCTAAAATTAAAAATTTATATTACTTGGGACTAATGTCCGAACACTGTAATACATTCAAAAGCAATCACCCTATCCCAGCAAAATCTTGTAAGTCACTTCACCATAGCAATCTTATTCCATTTATTAGTACTCTCAGTAAACGTGATGGAGTAGAAATCCACCTGCAACTTCTCCTCTGTAGACAGTGAAGCAATATGTACACACATTTTGTCTCAAGATCGGGGCTCCCAGGTACATATAGTCAGTCTGTAACTCCATTGTAAAGACACGTATCTTTACAAATACTTTCATTTCCTACTGAAAACATACATATCAGGGCTAGTTGGTATTATCCCTGTTTGCCATATTTGGCCTCAATCAACACATGAGCAAAATAAAATCTATTATCTTCAAAAATTCAAAACCATGTGTGAGTATCAGAACTGGAATTAACCTGTATGACAAGGATTCATAGCAGCCTCTGAATTCAGGATGTGGCAATTTGTATGGCATGATTTGTTAAGTAAATGAAATATCCATGGTCTGCATGGAAGCCTCACTTATGAACAAACAAATTTCTGCATTAGACAGCAGAGTTTTCACAAAGCATTAAGAGGCTTTAATATTTGTTGTATCTAAAGAACCAGATGTTAAGTCTGCACTATAGTTGCTATCATATTGTTCTGAATTCTAGACATAGAGGTAGAAATATATAAAGATGTAATCAGCTTTAGGAAGCTGGAAATGAAATATGAATCTTGAATTATTCATCATTCAGGAACCATACAATGATCTCTTCATAGTCTCTATCTCAACTCTGCATAAATGTTCAGAGTCAAAATATGTATTAAGATAAACATCACCCTTAACTATTGTATACTCAGGGAAAAAAAACCCAATGGCTTACTATATAAGAATTTCCAACCAGGGCTTTATATATTGCTGAAGGCTGATACCAAATCTAGCTTTGCAAAAGTAAGCATCAGATTCCTAATTTATTAGAAATGAAATCCTGCATCTGGACTGATATCTGAATCTAATAACCAGAGTTTCTAAGTTTTTAGGAAATCTGGGCTTCTAACTGATGATCCATGTCAAACAATATAACACTAATTAAAATAAAGGTGCTAATACATTAGGAATATTTGTAGTCTCCTGACTGCAAGCATTCAGATCTGAAACAGATATAAGAAAAAATATCCAGAAATGAGTAAAAAAAAACCCGGACCTTGGAGAAGATGAACTTCAACAGAAAGTCCATTGGAAAAAAAACAAAATTAGAAATATATGAAGACAGGAATAAGAACCATGGGAGAGCCTTCAGTTTAAGTTTATGTGTGCCAAAGTATCTTGGAGGAAGTCATGTCTGTGGTCTTTTCTCACCAATGGAAGCCAAGTATTAAGAATACTTCTTGCTTTTTTCATTGATCCCTCAAGGAGCGCAATAGGACTTGGGCCATCATATCATCTTCATCAGCATCATAATCCTAAATACAGAAGATATAAATATACATCAGTGGACCAATTTTGCCCGATCCAGAAACCGATCACAGCTGCTCAAAGGAGGTTTGCTGGAGTAGCATGAAAGGCAAACAAAACAACAGGTGCTTTACCTGAGCGTCTGTCATCAACTTACTATCTAAATAAAAGTTCGGAAAGGCTCAGGATGTAGCTCACTAGCTGCTTTTTATATTGAATGAATTATGACAAGCCATATTTTTAAAAAAGCAGTCTATTTTCAAATTGGTAGAACAAGACTAATCAGAAATTAAATATTTTTTTTGCTGCTCTACGTTTTCGGTAAAATAGATTAAAAACCCCATTATAACTTACCACAAAGGTATCGTATGAAAACTGATGGCGTCGCTGAAGATGTTCCATGAAGTTAGCGCTTCTGTAGTGTGGATCTCCCCAGGGCATTGATGCACAGATTGGGCAAACCTGGAAAAGTTGTCAAAAAATTACCCTTCAGTTTTTGTATCTCATTGCCAGGCATTCTATACCATGTCCATCAGCAAGGAGGCCACAGAAGTCCCCTAGGTTAAAAAAAGTTCTGCCCTTGAAAGTAATGCTAAATTCTCCCAATATTAACTCCATTTTTCCTCCGGCTGTTGCATTATAGAGGTTCAAAATTTCCAGAATGCTCCATTTCTTCTCCAGACTACTGGTATATGAACTGGCCACTCCAGGGGAGGGACAAATGATATTTCTAGAAAACCAACAACTACCCCTAAAATGGAGAAACATATGTAGTCCAAAAGAAAAAGAGCTTTCTCAGAAAGTTCCATCCTTGAATTGTAAGTTTTACACATTTATTTATTTAGTTATTTATTTATTATATTTTATATAATATTTAAAATATAATATTTATTATATTTTATTATATTTTCATTTCTTGTTCATTTTCATCAGGCACAAAGATATTATGAACTATCTTCTCTCATCTCATCGAATATCCCAAGTAAGTATTTGGGTGGCCAATTTCCTAAATGTTTCTTGAAATAAAGATCAACATATTTAGCAAGTCATGCTGCTCCTTTGTCAACTTATTTAGGGTTCTGAATTCATTTTTCAAGAATAAAAGTTTTGCTGAGATTATTAATCCCCTGCTTGAAAGGCTTCAAATGTTTGAATGTTTTCTATATGTTTTTTTTTTAAAAAACAGCCTTATCATTAAAAAGACTAAAACATAGCTCAAGAAAACCTTTGAGACAATAACATGATTTTCCCTAGGAAGCTACGGTCTGATTTTTGGTCTGTAAATGACATGACTGGTAATGTTATGACATTGCCAGAGAAAGGGGCCATTTTTTACAATCTGTTCTTGGATGTATGGGTTTTTAAGGGTGAAAACGGGTACCTTAAAAACTTACAGAAGCTGCTCCCAGCAATTTTGTCACTTAACCCCACCAAATCTTAAAATGTTGGCTTGATTTGAGGGAGGATTAGAAGATCCTACAGAGTGAAATGGCTACCTTAAATCTTTGCAAAGATTAAGGCATCTGTTTCACTTCTTAGAGTTCCCCAAAGCAAAAAAGGTTAAATTTTTTAGCCCTAACCAACTTTAGGGAGCACAAATGTGATGCTGGAGGATCAAATGCAACCTGTGGATTGCTCATCTCTGAATCAGACTATGCCATGAAAAAAGCATTAATTACCACTCGCTTTGTATCGTTGCTGTGATAGCTTTTGCAGTGTTCTACTAGTCCTTCTTGGTCCAGGTTTTTTTCACTACAATAAGGGCAAGGAAATGTAAATCTATTGGGGACACTCCTGCAGGGACACAGAAAAAAAACGGCATTTACATTTTAGAAAAAAGTACATAAAGTAAAACAGTCAAGAACAATTGGTGAATACATAAAAAGCTTTTTCAAAATTCATTTTTTGAATGAAGGAAATATAAAAGATAGAGCTGAAAAGAGATAAAGTGAATAGTGGGGCAATTTTTGTTTATAAAGGTTCAGATAATATAAAGAAGTTTATTTAAATGTGATAGTAAAATATGAAATGGGAATTATATGTCATTGCTAAAAATGATAAAAATAATATTGTTAATGTGAAGGATTGAAAAGATAAAATGAGAATTATATTTAGTTTATAAAAGTGTAGATTAATAACATGGTTAGTGGTTAGTATAAAGGATTGAATATCTAGAATTAATTTGATACAGATAAGTAAGGAATTTCTTGGTTTATTAAAGCCCTATCAACAAAGTAGGGTTTTTTTCCTTTTTTTATTGTTAAAGAGTTAAATTGGATTGATAAAGGTGAGATAGATGATCAATACCATTAATATGAATTGTATTGCTATAAATGATATTAACTAATTTGGCTTATAGAGAAATGTTAAGATTGTTTAAGAAAAGTGAAAAGTTGCCTACATATGTTTGGATAAGACTATAAGGACCATTTAAATTGGAGTAATGTGATAGAAATTAAGGATATTATTATGATGGATTGAATTAATACAAATGATGCCCAAAACCAACTCTGTTCACATATAAGATGTATATGTAAAGGAAAAATAATAAAAATGTATTAAAAAAAAAGCTTTTTCCATTGCTGTATACTAAGATTACTGTGTCTTAGTTTGATCAGAGCAAAAGTTAACTTGTCTGAGAAAGAGGACTGATGGCAATTATGGTCAGAAGTCTTTCACAAACAGATTTATACTTCTCTCACCCACCCACCCCCATGTGAGCCTGATACAGAAAAAGCCTTAAAGCAGTGTTTCCCAACCTTTTTTGTGCCATGCCCCACCTTGGCCTTTCTAAATTTCTTATGCCCCCTCTATGTTAGATACATAATTTTTAATTGCTTTTTTCGTTTAAATGGCCCAGAGTGATAGGGTTA
>JANHGC010002208.1:130275-140468 GCA_027560395.1 Boaedon fuliginosus | reverse complement strand
AATATGCTAAGCTGAAATGCGGAAATGGAGCTTTATGGGGAAAATAGAGCCGCCTAGAGTTCCCCCTAACAGGGGAAATGAGGCAGGGTATAAATTTAATAAAAAAAATAAAAAAAAATAAATTATTAGGGAAAAGAAAACCAATAAGAGCTTCTTTTACATGGTTGCACCTATCTGACCTCGACTGATCTCAAAATACCTAAGCAGAATTAGACCTGTTTAATAGTAATAGCACTTATGTACCGCTTCACAGTGCTTTACAGCCTTCTCTAAGCGTTTTACAGAGTCAGGAAATTTTCCCCCAACAATCTGGGTCCCCATTTTACTGACTTCTGACTTCTGAAGAATGGAAGGCTGATTCAACCTTGAGCCTGTGAGAATCAAATTGCTGGCAGTCAGCAGAATTAGCCTGCAATACTGCATTCTAACCTCTGCGCCCCTCTTAATACCTGCATTTATTTATTTATTTATTCATTCATTCATTTATTCATTCATTTATTCATTCATTCAGAATGTTCCACAAGGAGTGGGGTGTGATGCTAGTTGCTCCCCTTCTGGTGCACCCTGGATAGTACAGGAGTGTGAACCAAACGACTAGCAACAATCGGCAATCAAATTACATTGAAAAATTGGCAGTTAACAACAGTTGGCAGTCAGACATCTTTGTAGAACTCCTGCCTCTCAAAATACATGGCAACGAATAAACAGAATGGGCCTTCTAAAGCCCCAAGGGTGAAAGAGAGAAAGTGCTCTCAGCCTTTCAACGGTCGGCTCCATCACACTCTGAATTCACTCACCCTGGACATTAACATCTGAACTACTATAAGTACATGTATTTGCCATAAGCTAAATAAATAAATAAATCTACCAGGAGCAAAAAGTAGCAAAAACTGGCCCACAGTGAACACTGGGCTCACTTAACAGCTATGGTAGCGTTTTCTCAACCTTGACCGCTTCAAGTTGTGTGGACTTTAACTCCCAGAATTCCCCTACCTTTAGGCAAGGTGGCTGGAGAATTCTGGGAGTTGAAGTCCACACAGCTTAAAGCGGCCAAAGTTGAGAAATGCTGAGCTATGGCATTTGCTTAACAACCACCACAATAAAAGGTTATAAAAACAGGTCCGGGAGCATGGTACCCCATTTTATGACCATTACAACTTACAATTGTAATCACCAGGCTAAGCTATGGGCTACCTGTAGACAAATGGGAGATATTATCTTCTGTGACAAGCAACCATTTTTAAGAGCTTGAAGGTGATGTGACACCCTTAGATATGGATTATTTTCTTTGATCTTTTTCAAGTATCAGGTGCAAGGTTTTCTCTAGTTTGGAATCACTGCGAGGGCCTACAAATTTCACTATGGCTAGAGCAGACATCAAGGCTGAAGAAAGGAGTGTATTTATCACATCCCTTTCAAAACTCTGAAATACCATGGCCTTTTCCCATTGAACAAAATGTTTTTATGCCCTGCTGTGTAACAGCTGTGTTGCGTAAAGGTGCTTCTAATCACATTGCTTGTAACTGTAGGAGGAAAAAGAAATCCAAATTAATCTCTGTCTCAAATTATAAGGTATCTGGGCTTCAAGTTGCTTTCAAAATCAACACGCTGAAATACCTTGGGAGAAGGGAGGGAGTTAATGGAAGCCAGTTTGGATATTAAAACTGAAGAACTCAACTAAGCCATCTTTGCGACTGGTGAGTAGATTCCTTTTTTAAAAAATTCAGATTCTCTCCAGTAACAACAACAAGACTTGGCAAAAGCTAAGAACAGGAAACTTGAAGAAAGAGACCAAGGGGCTAATTCTGGCTGCACAAGACCAAACCTTGAGAACAAATCCATATAAAACCAGAATTGAGAAGACAACAACAAGCAGCAAATGCCTTCTTTGCAAAGAAACTGAAGAAACAGAGGACCACATGGTTACCTGCTGAATGATCGCACAGACTGACCAACACAACGGCATGACAAAGTAGCAACAAGGGTGCATTGAAATATCTATAAGAAACATTACTTGCCTGCAAGCAGGAACTGGTGGGACCACAAAATAAACGAAGTAGTAGAAAATGAAGAAGTTAAAATGCTCTGGGAATTCAAACAGACAAATATCTGGCACACAGCACCCTACACTTAACTATTGGTGATAAGAAAGATAAAAATGTAGATGTTGCAGTACATAGAAATAGCAGGATATATGAGAAAGAACTGGAAAAATCGCAAAATACAAAAACCTGCAAATACTGTAGAAGTAGAACAACTGGACAAAGAAAGCACAAGTAGTACCAATAGTAATTGGCTCCTTGGATGCAATCCCAAAACAATGGAGCATCACTTGAACACTACAGACATTGGCAAAATCACCACCAGTCAATTATGAAAGGCAACTTTACTTGGAACAACTTACCTTCTGCATCGATACCTTTAAGAACATCCAACAGCAACATCTACCTACCCCAGGTCATTGGGAAGAAGTTGATAGATGGATAGAAGTGCAAAATACAGTCTGAGCAACTGACTGCTGTGAGACCATAATTCTTGAACTTGAACATCTGACTCTCAATGATTCTAGCTAGCTAATGATAACCAAACAAATTACAATAATAAAAGACAAAGGTAAAAACTGGCAAGTGCAATGAAGTGATGACTCTCACATCCCCTCACCAAAAGCCTAGCTGAAAAGCCAGGTCTTTGAAGCTCTTCTAAACAACAGCAGAGTGGGGACAATCTGGATCTTGGGGGTAACCTCCTTCCAAAGGGCAGATGCTGCTATGAGAGAAAACGCACTTTCAGGATCCTGAGAGTTGTCAATGTTGAAGGAACGTGGGGTGTATCACGTGGGGATACAGAATCGAATTGGTTAGGCAGATGTTATGGAAGATAGATGGTCTCTCAAGAAATCAACCCCTCTGCCGTGTAAAACTTTATAGTACTTTGAATGACATCTGGAGGCAAACCAGCTACCAATTTAGCTTGCAAAGCAGATGCATACTGAGGCCACTGCATTCTGGACCATTCTGGAAGCTTCTTGGAGGTCTTCAAGGATGGCCCCAACGTCTACAATTCCCATCTCCACAAGTGAGATCATGAAGAAGGCAGGCACCAGTTTGGGGAAGGAACACTACTTCCAGCAATTCACCTCAGTCGAGAAACTATAACAGAACAACAGAATTGGAAGGGACCTTGGAGATCTTCTAGTCCAACTCCCTGCTTGAGTAGGAAACCTATATCATTTCAGACAAATGGTTGTCCACTGTCTTATTAAAAACATCCAGTGTTGGAGCACCCACAACTTCTGGAGGCAAGGTGTTTCACTGATTAAGTGTTCTAACTGTCAGGAAATTTCTCCTTATTTCTAAGTTAGTTTTCTCCTTGATTAATTGCCATCCATTGCTTCTTATTCTGCCTTCAGATGCTTTGGAGAATAGGTTGACCCCTCTTATTGTGGCAGGCCCTTAGATATTGGAACACTGCTATCATACCATCCCTAGTCTGAGTTTTTGAGCACTCTTGGAAACTGAAAGATTTGTGATAAAATGTTCTGTGATCCATGAAAGTCTATGTGATAATAAATTTGTTAGATGTTAAGATGTCACAAAACTCTTCATCTGTGTTGCAAGGGATTCTTGCACTCTTTATTAAGTGGAAATTCACACAAAGTTTACATTTATGTCTCCCGGTTTCAACTTATTTGAGCCACTTACAGCTTATGCTGGCAGTGGATTTAGTTTTCTTCACACAGTAATGCAGTGGCAACTATCCGAGGTATTGTTATCCAGGCCATTTTGTAACATGGGGGCTGTGCTTCAGCAATTCAGGTCTGTGAAATAATTAAGAATTTGAGACTAAATTCCAAAACCAGTTCTTTTAGAAGTCTAAAGGGACTATTATTTATATCAAATGGCCTGAAAAAAATTACAAAACAGTTGGCTTCCTGCTTGAATTCTGCCTCCTACCACTTTAGCAAAATGATTATTATTTTTGTTCCCTTGGGTAAAAAAAAAATAGGGAATTTATGCATTCATTTGCTTCTAGTTTGAAAAGAATTACCAGGCTTATATGGAAAAGAAACTATCATTTGGAACTTGACTCTATTTCATCACAGGAAAACTTTATTTTCCTTCCTTCCTTCCTTCCTTCCTTCCTTCCTTCCTTTCCTCCCTCCCTCCTTCTGAAGTTTTAAACATTTGTGTGATTATTGGGCTACAGTGCTATAAATACTATGATATCCCAAATAGAAGGAATCTAAAGCTATTTTGACTTTAGTTGCAACATTAGTTGCATGAATTCATCATAGGTGTCTTTAACTGAGAAAAAACAATTAGTATTTCTGTTCCTGTATGTGCTGTTTACTGTGTTTCATTAATCATATTCAACCAGGCCTTTAGTAGATACTCAAGTAAAGTGGGTGGTTCTCCAATGTTGCTTAGAAATAGAAAGTATAGAAAAAATGTTAAAATATGAGCTTGTTTTCTGGCAGTTTGCAGTTAAGCAAAGATGTGGAAAAGATTTACAATTAACAATTTTCCTGAATATTTTTCCACTTCCTAGTTTGGTGAATTCCCATTTCTAACCAAGATGAATAACCACCACTAGTCTTTCTGACTATATATATAAAATGACTTGTAGAGAGTCTCCAGAATTTCAGATAGGAGTCTGTCCCATTACGTTCTGGAGATATCATAGAATTGAGAACTGCAGGGATAAACAGAAAGCTGTAGTAAACAGGGAGCTGTAGTAAAACTACAACCTTCCCCTCCATTTGTGCTGGTACTCATATTTTCCAACCTACTGAATGGTAGAACTTGCCCCGTGACAGGGTCAAGGCAGCAATCCGATGAAATGATAGAATTTAGGGTTGTGCTCTGCTTATACTAACAATAAGACCAATCTTTTTCTGCTTCCTTTGCTTGCTATTCTCCATTTTGTTTTTATTTCTAACCTACCTTCTGTTTCCTAAGATTACCATGCAATTTATTCATTTCTGAAGCGCAGTCCAGAGGTTCCAGCAAAATCTGGAAATGAGGAGATAGACCTTAATAGCAGCTCTAAGTCATGTCTCGTCAGATTTCATCCCTCGTTTTCCTCCTGTGGCACTCTAGGCATCTCTTAGCCCTATTCAGAACCTACAGCTCCTTTGCGAACCAAGAGAAGTATCAGGAGCAAGGTGTCAAGAGAGGCAGCACAGGTGACATCTGGTCCAGAGCCTCAGCTGCCCTTTGGTCCCAGGATGTAATCATAGTTTTGGTAGGGCTATGCAGCAAAACCCTTGGGATATCCTCCAATTGCCACTGCAACTCATTCAGGTCATCAAATGGTCTGGCCATTCTGCAGAGAAGGTAGGCATAATAGAATCTCAAGGACATCAGGGCGTGATCTGACCCTGACAGTGACAGGGGGGATAATGACAGATCCCTGAACAGATCATGTTGACATTTCCTGTGACAAGAAGATCATATTCAGTGTGTTACCACTGTCCTACGTTGGGCCTCCATTATAGCGCTGCAGCCCCAATAATGTGAGATAAGCCCATGGCTGCCATGGTGGCCTTGAACCTCTGGACCTCTTCCATCCTGGTATGGAAGATTGAAGTCCCCCAGGACCATAAGCCTGGGGAACTCCACTGCAACCCTGAGAGGGCCTCCAGGAGTTCAAACAAGATGGTTGCCATGCAGCAGGGAGTCTGGTACAGCAGCACCATGAGCCTCGCATCAGAAACAGGGTCTCACAACCAGACACTAGGGGAGCAAAGGCCTTGAAAGCCAAAAGAGAAACTCATATGTTCATGGCAGCCCCACCTCCCTTCCCTACCTTGCGGCTAGTGCCAAACCCTAAACTTGGCTGGGCACATCTCTGAGAAGGGAACCTCCCCCTTTCAAAGTCATCCAGGACTCAGTGATGCATGGCAGGACAACTCGTTTCTCGTTGATAAGGTCTTGGAATAGGGGAGCTTTATTATTGAACTCGCATTCACCGGCAACAGTCGTACCCCAGGGCCTCCAAGGTTATGCTGTCCAGAGGCTGGGAGTGAGCTCAGGGGCATGGAACATGTCACAAGTGCTACAGATTGGTGGCATCTTCTCCTGTAATGATCCTACTTAATTTACTGCTGCAAGTTCCACCAAATGTGGGAGGTAAGTGATATAGTAACTATTACAGAGCCAAAATGTCATCAGCATTCTCACAAGAAGGATTCTTAAAATAAGGAACTTTGTAACAAGACAAGCATTAGCCTTAAATGTGGGGGTTTATAATCTTGCTTTTTCTTCTTTTTCTTCTACATTCTGTTCTTACTACTTTGTAAACTATTGCATAAGATTAATTTTTTTTAAAGGAACAGCCATGTAAGAATAAGAATTTTGCGTTGTTTTAAGTTCCTTTCTCCATCTTTGGGGATTCAGCATCTATACTTACCAACCAGTTATTCTACAAAGTGATAAAATCAAATGTTTCCTAGTAGAAGGTATTGAGGGGCCCTCCAAGCTTGGTTATTTTCTTGCAGACGTTTTACTACCCAAACCAAACATCATCACTGCTAGTCAATGTCAATGCTAATGCTCATCAATAATGAGTATTCCATGGCAAAAACAACTTTATTACAAAAATGCTTATATATAAGAAATAACAGGAATGAAATAAAATACAGAGCTCATTTTTCTTCTTTAATCCTGTATCCTTATCTTTTATATATATATATATAAAAGCTTATGGGAAGCTTTTATAATTGTGTGAATTTAAATTTTTGTCTCTGGGACAAAGTTATGTTATAAATAAGAGATTAATGCTGAGCAATTTTGCTTGGAGAAGCACAAGAAACTGATTAAAACAGAACAGTAAAATAATAAAATGATAAGTCTTGCCTGGAACAGTGTTCTAAGCCAGATAAGATATAATATACAGTACACACAACCCACAGTCCCAAATAGCCAAGGTATAGTAGAATATAATAAAAGAGTCTCTCTGAGGGAAATGGGTAGTTGAACAATGTGAAAAATAAATGAAAAAGATTAATATAAACACAAACCATATCCCCACATATTCAAGCCAATTTTTAAAGGAAAAATAAATGAAAACCAAATTGCCAGAGAAATGATAAGTAAAGCAGAAGAATTCCAGTTGAAATAAGCTGCTGTCAAAGCTTTTCTAAAGTCTTGGTAAAATGTACAAAATCAGTGCAAATTATCACCCCCATCCCAGGTGATACCAGACTGTACTTCTGTACTTACTGAACACACTGCAAGCCCAGTTGTAGAAATTGCAATATATATCTACCTACTAACAAAATGCCAGTCTGATCCCTTATTTTTAAGGGATATATTTCCCCTTTGACCGGGGAAATGAGGCGGGGTATAAATCAAAATAAATAAATAAATAAAATAAATAATTTCTTCTTTGTACACAGGAAGACTGTTTGCCTCAAACCTTCCTCCAAACCTTCCTTATTACTAATATTACTAATCAGCAGAAATTGAAGTTTTCAAAGCATGAAGCTTGATGAAATATTTGTTTACTGCAGTATTTCTGAACCTTGGCAACTTGAAGAGGCGTGGACTTCAACTCCCAGAACTCCCCAGACCACCATGGCTGGATTTCTGGGACTTGAAGTCCACATCTCTTCAAGTCTCCAAGGTTGAGAAATCCTGGACTGGATTAAAAGTGGGGCCAATAATTTTAACAAGTTTTGCTTTCCTGTAAACTGGTTTCTTCCAGATGATATGGATTCCAAGTGGTAGGCCTATTTCATTGCTGGGAGGTTGCTTTCAAACCAGCTTTAGCTTTACAAAGCCAGAGAGAACACTTTAGAACAGTGTTTCTCAACCTTGGAAACTAGAAGATATGCACACAACTCCCAGTATTTCCCAGCCAGCAGGTGTTCTAGAAGTTGAAGACCACACATCTTCAAGCTTTTGAGAGACACTGTTGAGTGAGCTTGAGAAAAAGACACATATTGAGAATCCCAGCTTTCAAGTGATCACATTAATGGCGCTATTTCAGAAACAAGGACATCAGTAGGTCAACAATTTCAGCTTTCAAGAATTCCTGCAGAACATTCAGAATTTCCACTGGATCTTAGAAGTCTTCCAAGATGGGCTATTTTAACGAGTCCCTAACAATCAAAGAGGATACAACATCGTGACTTACTTTTCAGAGAATCTTTGGGATCCAAGCTTCGTTTCTCCAGTCCAGCACAGGAGTTCCCCTTCTCTCTGTGCATGGAACGCAGCTATTTTGCTCCATCCACTTAATGTTCACTTATTATGGACATCTTGCTTATTGGCCACTTCACTCAACAACTGAGCTTTTAGTCCCAATTGTGGTCATCATAAATAAAAGAAGTCTTTGTAAAAGAAAGAATGCAAAAAAATTGATAATGTATTAGAGTTCTTTGACAATAATCTTAATAGCTATAGCATTAGCTATAGACTTATATACTGCTTCAGAATCAGAATGCTTTTATAGCCCTCTCTATGCAGTTTACAGAATCAGAATATTACCCCCCAGCAATCTGTGTGCTCCTTTTACTGATGTCGGAAGGATAGAAGACCGAGTCAACCTTGAGCTGGTGAGAATCTAATTTCTGACAGTGAGCTGAATTAGATTTTGCCAAGAATGATGCTTTTGTTTCAAACAATACCAATTTTGACTACCGATTCACCAGTTAAACAACGCTAGAAAGATATATCTGAATCTGGGCTTGTATGGCAAAGGAAACAAACAAAGTTTAAATATAAAATATTTCAAGATGTAAAGAAAGGAAGAGATTGGGACTGCCTGGTTTGAACTTGGACTTTATAGCCTGCTGAATTATGGACAAATGAACATGCAATTGCTGAAATAAATACAATCTATTTATTAAAATCTGGAATGGAAAAAGTGAAAGACTATATAATAAAAAGGGCAAAATATTGTCCAAAATCTTCAGACAAAATATATGGCTGAAACAGTGGGAAAATATATTATTAAAGGATTGACACTTACATTATGTTACAACTTAGAGATTTTTTAAAATAAAATAGTGGAAAGAAGAAAGTTTTGATGTAATGTTAGATAGAGGATAAGATATAAATGCACCTGTGACCACTGTCAAAAATTTTTGAAAGCCACTATTTTACAATCTTTTTTTCTATTTTCTTTCTTATTTATTCACTGTTCTCCTTATTTTATGTCTTTCTTCTATAACATTTGTATAATAACATTCTATAACAACAAGATGGTGGCTCACTTGGTAAGATGCTGGACTTGCCTAACACAAAGGTTGCCAGCTTGGTGGTTCAATTCCCAAGAGCGATTAAAACCATCTCCTGCTTGGACAGGGGGTTGGACTCAATGACCTGCAAGGTCCCTTCCAACTCTGTTAATATATTATATTATTATTATTATATTGTTTTTCTTTTGTTAAAAAACCTTCAATACAATTGTATTTTAAAAAAGGTATATCAAAGAACATCTCAGTCTGAAGGTGCCTTCTCTCTGAAGACCTCTTTAGTTCAATTTTAATTTTAAAATAATGAACCATTTGATGGAGTTGCATTAGGTTCATTGGGTGAGTTTCCCCAGCAAAAACTGGGAATGTGATAGTACAGTGTCCTTCAACGTTTTGGGTACCAGGGACCAGTTCCATGGAGAAATTTTTATTCCCATGGACTAGAGGGGACGTGGTTTTGCATGCTGCCTACATCCGTCAGATGGGGCTTCACTTGTTTGTGTGCCCCACTTGCTGGCATGCCACAGACCGGCACCGGTCCATGGACCAGAGGTTGGGGACCCCTGTGGTAGAGCATGGAAAGAACATGCCTCCTAGTGCTGACCACATGCCTAAGTATAGAAGGTGCTATTCAAAAGGCAACTGGACTTTGATTTTTTTCCCCTTGAAAATGTTTCACTTCTCATCTAAGAAGCTTCAGTTCTGGAGTTCTTCTGAACTGAAGATGCTTCTTGGATGAGAAGCAACTGGTTTTTAGGTGGAAAAACAGGAAAATCCAGTTGCCTTTTGAACAGCACTTTTGGGCAACCACGACCTGGATGATTGAGAATCTCCACAGACATGGAAGAAAACGTATCTGGTGCAGTGCATAGCTGATATGCATAGTGCATATCAGCTAGTGCATAGCTCCTCCCTGACTCTGGGAGGAGAGAAATTGCTCCCCTCAGAGTGTGTTCGTAATTTGGGAGTCCGCCTGGATTCACAGCTTCAA
>JANHGC010002208.1:65886-78795 GCA_027560395.1 Boaedon fuliginosus | reverse complement strand
ATACAGTAGCTATGCTAAGACATTGAATGAATATAGGAAAAATAAAATACAATTTTTGCAGAAAGAATTTATTTATTTATTCTGCTTAGTCATGCCAACATTTAAGATCTTAAGAACATGCTGAGTTAGCCTTTCTGCAAAACCATGATGTTACTATTGTTGCTACTATTATTGTTATTGTTATAGAAATATTTTGGAAAAGATAAACCTAATGATTTAAAATGTCATTATGATGTGTTCAATTTTTTTTATGAATGAAAGTAAGTATGGAACTACTGAGTAAACCACCAAATGTGTGCACATGCATGTGGGGGTCATGCATGCACAGGGATCGCATGCACAGGGAGTGGGCACACACACACACGTGTGCGCATGCGTGCTTTCAGCATACGGACCCGAAAAGGTTTGCCACCACTGCTATAGGTGGTAGATTTGGTAATGTTCTAGATCAGGGGTGTCAAACGTGTGATGACACATTGTTGTCATGTGACATATCACAACATTTTCCCCTTTTGCTGAACCAGAGGTGCACATGGCCAGCGTATGACACCTCCAGGGTTTGACACCCCTGTTGTAGATGGAAAGTAGAAACATGTAGATCTGTATTGTAATTCATGTATTATGTGTCCATTGTATGGTTTTGGATCCAGAGTGATGATTTTCATCATGGCTCACAAAGTGAGCACTGCTGGTTTTCACCTCTGACTCATGAGTCAAGCACTCTAATGTGATAAAAAAAGAGATTGCACTAAAAATTGCATATACATGATATATTTATATTGTGACCTATAGCCATATATGCTACAACCAAATTTGTTCCATCCTACTTGAAAGAGATGCTCGAATGAAGGAATTAACCAAAACAGAACAACAGAACACTACTGGTTGTTCCCGGCTCAATGCATAATAAGCTAGAACCCATACTGGGAGATTTCACTGCACATCTTCAGCCAAACCTCAGGTCCAAACTTGCATTTAGACAACCACCCAGTCTGAAGTCAATTCTCATAACCATCAAGAAACAGTTGAACAATAAGTCTGACATGGAACCAGACCCTGAAACAAAATCAGACATCTACGTTACCTCAACATTTACACCAACAGGACCATTACAAGCTTCTAAAACTTCACACACACTATTATTGTTTTATCTGTAATACTATCAAGTGCCAGAAATGTCCCTATGAATTCTATCAAGGACAAACAAGCCAGACATTATGCAAAATAATTAGTAGACATAAGTTTGATTTCAGACTTAAAAGATGGACCAAGTAATGAAAGAACATTTTATCTCAAAGTAGCCATTTGGAAAAAAGAAACTTTATTGACACAACTGAGAAACAGTTGAACTCACATACATCAAAATGTTTCAGACGGTCTCAACAAACACAATGGGTTTTTAATTTTATTTGTTCTATTTAATTTTCACATTTCCAAACCACACATCTTCCTCAAATTAATAGTTTCAATTAGTAAATTGTGTTGTATTTAACCTGCATTGGTATAACCACACTGTCGCCCTTCCTTTTTCAAGCTTATCCCAATTTAAATCCTACATTGCTACCTGGATCTGATTATGTGAGCTATAACTCACAAAAGTTTATGACTTCCAGTGAAATTTGTAAATTTGTAAAGGTGTTGCCAACTCTTCCTAATCATTAGATTTCAGGAAATCTCTAACCAAGTTATGTCTGTGGAACTATGAGAATACGATGTAATTTTTTAAAAAAATATGTACTGTATTTACTATTGCATCAGAATGGAAGGGAATTGACAATAATGCAAAAGACTGACTTTAGTTTGGTTTGGTTGGTTACTTCAAGGCCATATTTCTGATATTTTTCCTTTTGCTGTCCAGCACAGTTTAAGTCCTGTTTGCTTTGGAAAATATGGAAGAAGAAACTAGGAGGGAATATATTAAGAAAGTGGATCATTGTCAGCTTTTCCCATTTCATCAAGAAATTATCTTGCAAGACTGTAAGTTGATACACCCACTATTACGAGAACTGGATTTAGTCACCTGTTCTTAGCTGCTATTGCCTCTTGCAGCTTAAGAGCTTTAGTTGAAAGGAATTCACATCCTCTTGCCTCATTTCCTCTCCTCCAGCAAAAACTTGAATGAAATTTCTTTTTGTGCCTTTTTTATTATTAAACTTTTTCAAGAGAAGTCGGGTTTATTTCACAGCCTTTGTTCATTTCCAGTTTTATCCCATCTTCTTACTTTTTAATTTCTATATTTCAGTCCCTAAATGATTGCCCAATAGGTGGGCATTTAGCCTCCAAAGCACCTTTTGCAAGCCCAGGAATCCCTACTGACCAGGCAAAGCAAATTCAATCAGGGTCATAATTAGTAAAAAGCTAAAGAGAACCTGGCTTGAACTATTATCATGAAGGACAAACTTCCCAATGTCTACAAAATTATTCAGAGGGCAGCTGGTATAGATGCTACACTATGGATGCCATGATTAACACTGTATTTCATAAAGGTTTTAGTAAAAAAAAAAAACCACACATTACAACTGCTTGAACTCAATGTTCCATAGTTATTCAGAAACAGACAGACCCTTCTCAACTTGCTCACTAACTTCTATTTTTTTCAACAAAATACTTAAAAAAAAAACCCTTCATTTGCAAGTCCCAACAATTCTCCAACATTTAAATACAGTATTGCTCTGTGTGTTGTGTAGAAAAGTACATAGTGTACAGAAAATAATACTGTACAACTATGTGGGAAATGGCAAAGAATTTCCGGTATGGCATCTGGAAGACATTATAGATATCATAGAGATATTTATGTTGATGTAAAACCCCAAGTGTTAGATTGGTAACCATAAACCCTTGTCACAGTATCAGCATTTACAGTATAACACTTACTAGAACAGGACAGATATATTTCAATCCAATGCTACATTGACAATATATTGCACAGCATCTATAGCACACCGCAGCTGTAATGTGCATCTTTAATCTGATTTATATTCAGAATGAAAAAGTGCTGCACTTAAACAAAAATATGAATTCATCCACTATCCTGACTTTTGAACATAAAGCCATAAAGAGGCAAACACAAGAGGATACCTTCTGTTCTTCCAAGTTTGTTCTGGGAGATAAATGATAAAATATGTCTTCTTGGCTTCATTTGAATATAGTTTAAATGATCGATCTTTATGGAAACTAGATCAATAAATCACAGCATAGCTATTCGTTTGTGCCAATTACTTTTTAAAATTATTTTTACTGCATATGCAAAAAAGGGAAAGAAGAAAAAAACATAAGGCATACAGCTCTTACATAGAAAAGAAAGCTAGTTTTAAATATACATGCCTTGTTATATAATTAAATTAGTCACTGTTTCTCCACACAGAAGTAAGTTTATTTAACAATGGAAAAGAAAAGAGAAATAACTGATACATGCAATCCAAAGTCAAGATGTCCAAAGTGTAGGACAAAAAAATGAGTTGTATAAACAACTGTATAGTAAATGGAGAATAAGTGTCCTTCCAACACTGGGGATTCAATTGTTTTGCAATCATAAAAGTGCAATATCTGTTTCTGTTGTTCTCATGGTGGTTTATAAAATTGTTAATGTTTAATTTAAATAATATTTAGAAAAGCCTTTCAAAATTAAATTAGTCACATCATAATATGTGAAATAACTTTTGGTGCCAAATTAGTCACTATAATATCATATTAAACCACACTTCACCAAATATTAAATATACACTGAACTTTGCTATAAGTGATTAACCTCACAATGTGCAAAATTACATCAAACAAAATAGCTACCATCTGTTTAAGTTATTTTACTAACAAATGAAAACATATTTTCTTTTTATTCATTTATTTTTGCCCTATATCTAAGTACCATTCATATAGTTTCTAAAGTCAAAGAGGAAATAATCACAAATTTTCTCTTCTATTTCTGAACTCAGTATGGCATCAAAGCTGTTAAATCTTTAGAGTAATATTCCATTAAGCAAATATTCTAAAAGTCATCTCAGTAGGCAATTGATCCAAAATATAGTTATGAATTTTGATCATGTTGAGTGACATAAGGAAAGTTTTTCTTGATTTGAGAGCAACTGTGAGGTCCTTTTAGATCATTATCAACTAGTCTTCATTTCCTTAAGTCCAGGATATATAGAGAATGCTTGGCTAGCCACTCATACTCAATTCATCCTCAGCTCAGCTGTCTGTGAAATCTTTCACCCTTTTTAAAGAATAATTGACTATTGGGAAATGAGCTTCAATTTCTGATCATTAATTCATTCTTTATTTTTTTAGAAATCTGCTTCCAACTTACAGATACAGCAAGATGCTTTAAGATAAATTAGAACACAATCAACACTTTTCTTAATGATCACTTCAGAGTAGATAAAATACATAATAGAAGCCTGCAGATTATATTTTGCTGGAAAGACTAGGAGTAAAACGGCTCTGAAATATTTCTTCTTAGTTTGAGAAAAAAGCAAAGCAAAGGGAAATGTTAATGCTAAACTTAAGAACAGTTATCCATGGAAACTTTTCAATGTCATATTTAATTCATGTTTGCTCAATTGATCTTATCAACTATCAGAGATTTTTTAAGTTTGTTTTTTAACAGATGTTAAAAAATTGCAAAGTATGTTTCATTCAATCTGATTGTGTTTTAAGATCAAACCACCTATCTACAGTTCAATCATTATCTCTACAAACAGGGCTTTTTAATTAGGTATGTTAATTATGTCAGTATTTTTTTCCATGCATTTCAATGCAACTCAGATTAAACTAACTTCTACCAGACAATAAAATTTCAAACCAGTCATTAATGTAAAAGTGAAACTGCTATTTAAAATGTATGGCTATTTGTTTATGTGAATTCAAATACCTGTACCATGAAAAATATTTCATATCCTATTTCCTAATCAAAACTTTTGTTTGAATTTGTTTAGAGGACTGTACTCTGAGGTTTTTTAAAAGAGATCAAGTAAAATGCTCATACCCATGCCTTCAGTCAAATGTTCTTGGATCCAATAAGAACTGCTAAAGAACTGCTAAACTGAAGAGAGCGTAGAAGTACTCCTAGATATCAAATCCCGGAGCAGAACAAAAATCAAAGAGGTGCTGATGGTAATAAGATTAATGCATCAGTAATGGCTACCCTATTGGTCTTCAGCCTATATAAGCTTCCTGCTTATTATAGAAATTAAATCCACACAGAGTGGCTGCACTAAGGTTATTAGGTGTGCCCAAGGCAAGGGAAACAATTTTTATTAAGATAAAGGCCAGTGTGATTCATGTTAAGAGGAGACTTTACCTTACTCAAAAGTCCCGTTAGAGATGCCCCAATAGTGCGGCAGTTTTGTTTTGCTCTTAAAATCAGAAAGTTGTGTTGCTTTAAAGGGATGCTTCATGCACTGTCAAAGCAAAGCATCTTTTCAAAACATTACATAACTATAGTAATTATCTTAAAAGAATTCTGTCTGTAGGCTTTCACACTAAAATCTGTTATGGTGAAGAAAATGTAAAACGATAAGTGAGAGGGAAAAGGAGGTGTAGGGGAAAAAAGATGCCCATTTTAAAGTGCTCTTTTTAGTTGTAAGAAAAAAGACAAATTGTTCTTTGCAAATAGAGTATTTCTGAGTATATGTACAGTGATTAAATGATTGAAGGAAGGCAGAGAGTAAGGCTGGACCTTAACTAAAAGAAAACTGTAACACAGGAAGGAATATCTACTGTAAGTTGTATAAGGTAGGAAGAAGAATTATAATATCAGTTTTAAAATGAATAATAACACGAACTAGGGATGGAATGATAATTATAATAATTTAATAATAAAATTTAAAAATGTAATAATAATTAAATATGCATGTGGGGGAAATTTGTAGAGTTAAGAATTATGAAAAAGGAAAACTAAGAAAGATATAAAATAAAAAGGAAGGAATAATGTTATTTTTTAAAGAAACAGAAAACCGTTTGCATCTTTTCAAAAGAAAAGGGAAAAGAGGAAACATTGTTTCAATATGAACCAAGAAACTCTAAATTAAAGTCAGTTTTTATCAGAAATCAAGTTTTACTAACAACAGACCACAGGGAAGAAGTGAGCAAAGAGCACTATCCCTCACTGTGGGAAAATTACAGCTAAGAAAAAGTATATTCATTTTATTGTCAGCATGGCAATGTTCTAGTCTCAAACTTCAAAGAATAGCTCTAGAACATTTCCTAATATTTTATGTTTGTAATATCATCTTACATATGGAGGCAATATAAAACGCATCCTTAGGAAATTGTCCCAAAAATGTTTGTAAAAATGCAAATCGCACTGCTTTCATCTTTTGTCCAACAGATTTTCATAATCTAAGCTTTTAAAGTACAAATTTAACCAGTGATATTCTTTTTTATTTATTTGTTTGTTTGTTTGTTTTGATTTATACCCCGCCTCATTTCCCAGGTCAGGGGAACTCGAGGTGGCTTTTTCTGAAAATGCAGCTACAGCTTTTGTGTAAAACTTTTAATAGGATAAAGGTTCTTTTTAATGAATTAGTGAAGGCAAGCAGAGGAGTCTGCTGGATACAGAAATTTTGTTGTTTGCTCAGCAGCCAGCTATGGCACTGACGGAGGAGACTGGCTCTGAGGGAGAGTTGGCACGGGAAGAACAGGACGTGCCAGTGGCTGACACTGTGCCAGTAGCTGGCTCCTTGACAGAGTCTGTGGAGCCGACAATATCTGGCAGTGGGGAGGAGGAATCCCTAAGTGATGCCAGGACCAGGAGGTAACTTAGAAGGGAACAGCAACATAGGAGGCAAAGGGGCAGAGCTACAGAGGACTGGTAATTGACCACACCCAAGAGCAGTTAAAAGAGCTGTGGGTGTGACCGGTTCCTCACAGGAAACAAACTTACCATCTTCTTAGAGCGTCATCTGATTCCAAGTCTTGAATTTCTGTTTGGAGTTATTTTCTTGCATTTGGTGATTGCCTAATCAGTTGCCATTTTGCCTGGACTCAATTAGGACATATATCAATAGTTACTGCATTTCTGCTTAGTCTTTTGCAAAAGATGGACTATTTCAGCGTGTTGTGCAAAATAAACCTTTGTTCCTTTAAGAATTGGGCTTGATTCATGATTCTCGGGCATGGGACAGAACAGATACATTTACAATCCGCACTCAACAATCTAAAAGTGTCACCCAACCCAATTTATCATCAACTCCAACTACCCTATTATCTGCCTAGAATCTAGGCCCTAGATCAATTGGACGAATAATCACATCCATAATACCAAGAACCACTTTATGTTTTGAAAGAGACATTTCTGGAAATACACAGTGCACTGTGAATACGCAGGCTGATCTGTGTTGGGAAAGAAAATGGAATTTTCCAGGAGGAAACAACACCTCCTGAAGACCACCTATCTCATATTGCAAAGCTTTCAAAAATTACTTCCAGCCATTAAATACTGTATGCAGTGATGTCTCTTAATCCACTGCTGGTTTTGCATAAAAATGCATCTTTGAAGTTCAAAGAGGACTATCCTACAGTGCTCAAAAAGGACTATCCTACAGTGAGATGCTAAGAGGTTTGTTGCTAATTTTTAAATATAACCCTTTCCAAAGTCCCATGCAGAGTACAGGTAGTCTTCAACCTATGACCACAATTGAGCCCCAAATGTCTGTTCTCAAGTGAGACATTTGTTAAGTGAATTTTGCCCCATTTTACAACCTTTGTTGCAACAGTAGATAAGTGAATCACTGCAGTTGTTAAGTTAGTGACACATCCTACAGTTGTTAAGTGAATCTGGTTGTACGATTTGCATGTCAGAAGGTCACAAAAGAGGATCACATGACTCTGGCACCCTGCGACCGTCATAAATATGAGCCAGTTGCCAAGAATCTGAATTTTGATCACATGACCATGGGGATGCTGCAACAGTCAAGTGGGAAAAATGGTCATTGGTCATTTTTAGTGCCGTTGTAACTTTGAACAGTCACTAAAGGAACTGTTGTAAGTCAAGGACTACCTGCATTTTATTTTCCATTAAAATATTCTATCAAAATTACCTTGTTTGTTGGATTCTTCCAACAGGTTTTCTCAAAGAAAAGAACCATACTGGCTGTGAATGTTGAGGATATCCCAAGTTTAAGGTTTGGGATAACAATATGAAGTTTTCTTGTTCTGAGAACTTTAGACTAAGATTAATCTGTTCTTAATAAGCAGCAAAGTCCTGATTTCAGGGGGTCGGGGGAATTCCCAGGGCGGATTATCTACAAAGGTTTTACTAAAGATGCCAGGAGTTGAATGTAAGACCTCTGATAAATTAATAAACCATTCCTAAATGCTGTCACTCCCAAAATGCAGATTTGTAGACACGACACTCAAATCTAAAGATGCAAGCAGAGATCCCTTGGAATGTTTTAAGTAGGAAAGTATCCCATTGATTTTTTTTTTTAAATAAAGTTTTGTGTTTCTCTGACACTAAGAATTGTGGTGTGGTATATATCGTAATGACCTCGTAATGGTCTAATAAGTTTAAATTTAGCACCAGTTTCAATAATTACAACACAAGAGGTGAGCTTCTGTAGACATTTATCATGTAGCATATACTGGGCTTTTCATTAGCTGTAAAATTAAATAATGCAGAACAGCTTTTTCATTCTAACCATTATAAAAATATCAAAACAGTAAAAAAAAAACCCTTCCGCTGAAGAGATTCCTACTTTTTACCATCAGGCAGGAACAAAGGGCTCGGTTTGTTTTCCAGAAGCTCCTTTAGTCTGACCTCCATGGAAGAAGAGGGAGGTGTATCTTCCCATGTTTGTTTTTCCATTGTCTTGGCACTCTTGCCTGCTAAAGGTCAATCAGAGCTGAAAGATCTTACAAGCACGGAAGACACGGATCGCAGCGTTACAATTACAACATCGGTTCTGAATTCAAACTAATGAGCCACGGTGGCACAATGGTTAGAGTGCAGTACTGCAGGCTACTTCTCCTGACTGCGGGCTGACTGCAATTTGGCAGTTCAAATCCCACCAGGCTCAAAGTTGACTCAGTCTTCCATCCTTCTGAGGTGGGTAAAATGAGGAGCCAGATTGTTGGGGGCAATAGGCTGACTCTGTAAATCGCTTAGAGAGGGCCGTAAAAGCACTGTGAAGTGGTATATAAATCTAAGTGCTATTGCTATTGCTAATGACCTCAATTAACTGTAAATGTCAGGCTCTGCATTTGTAACAAACCATCGGTCTTATCTGGAGGCAGAATGCATCCCAAAAAACCACCAAATAATTGGTCGCACATATGAATACAGGTAGTCCTTGATTTAAGACCACAATTGCCCAAATTTTCGGTTGTTAAGTGAGGCAGTCGTTGAGTTTTGCCCCATTTTGATACCTTTCTGCCACAGTTGTTAAGTGAATCACTGCAGTTGTTAAGTTAGTAACACAACTGTGAAGTGAATGTGGCTCTTCCCCATTCAGAAGGTGGCAAAAGGGGATCACACATGACCCTGGGACACTGCAACCATCATAAATAGGAGTCAATTGCCAAGCATCTAAATTTTGATCCCATGACTACGGGACCATAATCATAAGTGTGAAAAATAATCATAAGTCACTTTTTTGAGTGCTGTTGTAACTTTGGTCACTAAATAAACTGTTGTAAGTCAAGGACTACCTGTACATAGGTACACCAATGTCTACAATGACTTATAACAGAATAACAGAGTTGGAAGGGACCTTGGAGGTCTTCTAGTCCACAAGCAGGAGACCCTATACCATCCCAGAGAAGTGGGTGTCTAGTCTCTTCTTAAAAGCCTCCAATGATGGAGCTCCCAGAACTTCTGATGGCAAGCTGTTCCACTGGTTAATTGTTCTCGCTGTTAGGAAATTTGTCCTTAGTTCTATGTTCCTTCTCTCCTTGATTAGTTTCCATTTTGTAATCCCATTCATTTTCATTGTCAATCTCTGCTGTCCCCCTCCTTTCCAACAAACTCCCCCCCCAAAGCATACCCCACACACACCATCCAATCTACCTGTACAACCTCTCCCTCTTAGGGAACAGATTGCAAACTCAGAGGCACCTCCAAAAAGCAACTGCCATCATTCCTCCACTCTCAAGTCAGTCCTCCCCATAGATTGAGAGTTCCACTGAGAACTAGAAGGTGCCAAGGCAGACGTTCAAAAGTATTTTGTACATAATCCACAACTGTTCATTTTCAAAGCTGTGTAACAGCAAAGCATGTGGCAGAAAGAAAAGGCAATGGGTTTAAGATGGAATAAGAGAGTATTTGAACCTCCACTCTGATAGAGGGCAATTAATTAGGACTTAATTAGGCAATTAAGTAGGACTTCATGCTACCATGTAATGCTTCCTAACCAACCAACCTTTATCCTATGTCTGAATGTCTTGAGCTAAGTTTATACAGTCTATCATTTCTGCTGATATATTATTGTGGAACCTGATATATATATGGTCCCACAAGAAGGATAATGCTCACCAACATCCTTGCAGGGAAAACTAATCAACTGGAAGAAAAGCAACTTCAAAGGCAGACATTCCTAGCCAGACCTACAGAAGAAATAGGGCAACCAAAGATGACAGAAATTGGAGAGCATGAGAGCCTCAGTGGCACGGTGGTTAGAGTGCTGTACTGCAGGTCACTTCTGCTGACTATCGTCTGCCTACAATTTGACAGTTCAAATCCCACCAGACTCAGCCTTCCATCCTTCCGAGGTGGTTAAAATTAGGACCCAAATTGTTGGAGGCAGTATGTAAGTCTAAGTGCTATTGCTATTGCTATCAGAGGAACATCTGCAGATAAGCTCAGGATAACCAAGCAGCCAGGATGCAAAGTCCCTGGGAAACAAGGAAAGCAGACATTGTCCCCTGCCTATCATTTTCATTGAAAACATTCCTACCATAACTGGCATTGTTAGGTCAGTATTTCCCAACCTTGCAAAGCATCTTCAGCTATGTGGATTTTAAATTCTATAGACACCATGGTCATTGATGAGAATTCTTAGTCCACACAACCTGGAAGTCACTACAGTTGAGAAGCTTTTAAGTTTAGAGTGTATTTCAAATTACTTTTTGGAGAACATGAGATCATTGAGGAATATTTATGGAGCACAGGTGCAAGAGGCAAAGTTTCTTCCTCTTGATTATCACTGGTTGCTTGCAAGATGAATGACTTCAAGCAAACCAGACACACATGGTTTGGCTGAACCCTGAAGCCCACAAGCATTTGGGAGGCATATTTAGTGCTTGCTAAGCTTACAGCAATGAAATCATAAAGGCAACTTTATTCCTTTATGGATATGCCTATAAGGAGTTTCCTCATTTCTTTCCTCCACTTCTTTTTCTTGGAAGGCTACCAGTTAAACCAGAACTATTGATTGGAGTATGGGGTTCCTGCATTATGACTATGTGGGTGGAATTAATGTACTTCTTTGCAAAATTAAATCAAACTCCTCTGCAGTGACTTTTTTTAAAAAATTCCCACAAAACTCTAAATTTATTTTTGGTATAGCTAACTGCCTGGACCAAACTCTTGGCTTTGCAGCTGTGAGGTTCATAGTGACTGCTTAGGGACTTCTTAAATCATCACTCAGGGAGTCCCAGTTGCCAGAATGATACCATTCATTTCAGTGAATTTGAAATGATCTTGCTAAGATCCACTTATGTTATTTTTTTGCATGCTATCAGTGCTGCTCCTGCCATTGTTTATTTTTCCTATATGACTGTTATTGCCAAGTTTTACCTATTGCCCTGCCAAGAAAGCATTGCATTAAGCATTAAGGTACCATTTTCAACAGTGAATTGGTACTCCTCTCTCAGTAACTTATAGCAAGCAAAACTAGCAGTTTGGGGACTAAAACAAGTTTTCTCCTTTTGTGACTTTTCCAAATGAACATCATTTCCAAAGTATCATCATAAATGATCTATAAATGATCTGCAAGTAAAGTGTAATCATTTCCAAACTTGCTAACCTTTCAAGTTGATGACCAAGAACAAAATTCATTAACCTGACTCTGGTCGTTAATTGGAGGCACCATCTTAACATTTTGACCCCATATTCCCTTGTGGACAACCTCTAGTGGATGTCCCCGACCACAGCTCTTTAATTCCTTGCAAGTTGACTTCACGTTATTAATTCATTTTGCATATCATTTTCAGGTATATGGAAAAAACTCAAAAGTGTTTGTATGAGGTGAAGTTCTAAAATTATCAAGGCACCTTGGGGAGCAGCTGCACCCAGGAAGGTCTTGCACAAATCCATCCTGTGCACCATTTGCATCTGTTCCTGGACTTGGGCCTCTACTCGGTGATTCATGCCTTAGTTACATCTCATTCAGATTATTGCAAATGTATTCTGCAGAAGGCTGTTCTTAAAATTTCATCTTACCCAGCATATGATGACAAGGCAGCTATGCATGGATTACAGGTAGGCTTCTCATTACAATTCAAGGTACTGATGGTCACCCATAGAAGACTATAAAGCTCTTTATGACATACAGTCTCGTTATTTGAGGAATTATCTTTCTCTTGTGGTGTCTGCCCATGCTATAAGATCTAACAGAATCAGCATGCTTCAGGTCCCATCCATCAAGCAATGTCATCTAATGAGAGCCAGGGAAAAAATCTTCTCTGTTTCAGCACTTTCTCTAGAACAGCATCTCTCCTGGGATCTGAAAAGCCCCAACCTTGCTCTCGTTTAGGAGAACCTTAAGCAAGGCATTGAGCTAAGACATGCAGATGCCCAAGCTGTATTAGTTTTGTTGTGTCCCAATGTGGCAATCTTTTCTTTATTTATGGTTTGGAGTGTTATTTGACTTTTTTGAACGTTTTATCTTTGTTCCCCCAAGGTGTTCTGGAGGGAGGTAGGTAGGTAGATAGATAGATAGATAGATAGATAGATAGATAGAGAGATAGATAGAT
>JANHGC010002208.1:33581-47149 GCA_027560395.1 Boaedon fuliginosus | reverse complement strand
GCAACGTATGCAAATCGGCATTATGAAAAGGAGGGGGATAAAGAGAACCTGAGCAAGGCCGGGTCATCAGCTAGTATTATATATTGCAGCCACCTCTACATATCACTGTGTAGAGCATTGCAAAAAAAGTCAGACATATCAAACGTCTCTCCTTAAAAGCAACAGGCGCTTTATACATAGTGAGGAGGACGCAGCAGAAACTTCTCCAAATCGTTGGCATGTTATCAGCAAGGGAAAGGAGTGCTCTGTGGGGTGCGAAGACATTCCACACGTTCTACTCCATTACCCCCTATTAACTTTCCAAGCACCCTGGATCCTTTGCATAAAATACCAAGAAAACTAATTAGGGCAATAAAGCATGATGATTTTTGTCAGGCAGTCAGAGGAAGTAAGCAACCCTTTCTGATTTTCTCTTTACTTTGTGTGTGTGTGTGCGTGTGTGCGCACGTGCAAGACTTTGTAATGAGAAATTACTTTGCAGTCAGCAACAGAAAGGAAAAACCTGAAGCCAGAAAGGAGTAAAGTGTTTTGCAGAAGGATGGTATATGTGTTTCCCCTTCCTTTTCTTAGGCTCCCAGACAGAGGCATATACAGGTAATCCTCAACTTACAACAGTTCGTTCAGTGACCGTTCAAAGTTAGAATGGCAATGTAATTCTCTTAACAGCTGTGGCAAGAAAGATCATAAAAGTATTTATTGGATCCAAATAATTTAATAGTGTTTTAAACTTTGTATTGTATTGTGTGCTTTTATTGTTGTAAGCCGCCCTATGTCCTTAGGGAGAAGGGTGGCATATAAATCCAATAAATAAATAAATAAATAAAATGAGCAAAATTCACTTAACAAATGTCTCACTTAACAACAGAAATCTTGGGCTCAATTGTGGCTGTAGGTCAAGGACTACCTATAAATGTTATATCATGTGCCCTTTCCTATTGAGTTTACCAAGGTTTCAAGCTCCTCTCCCAGTGGGTAGGAATTTCTCTATGTTCACACAGTGTATATCCTGAATGGTATTTTTATTTATCTTGACCATCAGGAGGCAGTATGCAACTGGTCCTGTTCGGAACTTGCATAGCTGACTCTATAGAGGGCATTATTCAGGTCCTGATGTCCAGCAATATTGAAAGAACAATATTGCATCAACAGGTGAAAGCTGTGGCCAGGGTGGCCTTGGCAGCTTCAGCTGCTGTTCCTGTGACAAGTACATTGAG
The DNA here is from genome assembly GCA_027560395.1 of Boaedon fuliginosus. Taxonomy (NCBI): domain Eukaryota; kingdom Metazoa; phylum Chordata; class Lepidosauria; order Squamata; family Lamprophiidae; genus Boaedon; species Boaedon fuliginosus. The sequence continues at coordinate 45,935 of JANHGC010002208.1, read as the reverse complement.
TTTGCAAAGGCAGTAGGCCCTCTTGGTTTTGGCCTCTGTGCCTTCAAACGTCCTTTCAAATAGAAGTGCACTAGATCTCTTCTTCTTTGTATTAGTAATAGCAATAGCACTTTGACTTCTATATTGCTTTGCAGTGCTTTACAACCCTCTCTAAGTGGTTTACAGAGTCAGCATATTCCCCCCAACATATTTCCCCTTGACCGGGGAAATGAAGCGGGGTATAAATTGAATAAAAATAAATAAATAAGTAAATAAACAATCTGGCTCCTCATTTTACGGATCTCGGAAGGATGGAAGACTGAGTCAACTCTGAGCCTGGTGAGATTTGAACTACCAAATTGCAGGAAGCCCTCAGTCAGCATAAGTAGCCTGCAGGACTGCATCCTAACCACTGCGCCACCTCAGCTCTTGTATTCCATAACATAGTAAAAACAAAGTGCATTTGTGTGTGTGTTTGTCTGTCTGTCTGTCAGTGTGCCCATGCCCATGCCTTCAAGTCAGTGTTAACTCCTGTAAACTGTCTGGACAAGCAATTGCAGTGTTTTGTTTAATAAAGCAGGTTGGTAGTCCTCCCTATATCAAATTAAAACACGACAACATAAAGGACACATTCAATGGCACAAGTGTTAACTGTGGTGAAATTTGGTCTGTTGGTTATAGGTAGTTTGAAATGTCTCACCTACAGTTTCCAAATCTTATAAAAGAGTCAAGGGAAGTGTCTCCGAACAAATGGACAGCACAAGGATCTCTAGAAACTACCTGATTTATAAGGCATGTGATTTATGATGGACATGATACAGATTTTAGGGGTACAGATGTAGATATTGTGGCTTTGCCCCCATTGGAAGCAGAAGCAGCATTGAAATGATCTAATGCAGCCTTCCCTAATTTAGTGCTCTTGAAATATGATTGACTACAATTTCCATTCTCCCCAAAACATGCCAACTGTCAGATAATAAAAGTTGTAATCAATATATTTGGGGAAAGTTAGCCTAATACCCGCCCCAAACTATTATGTGCTTAGATCAAGGAGAATAGTAGGTTGAAGATAATTGAATTATGTTCGTGATGAAATCAAGAAGTATGCTTCGGGCAAACCTGTCTTTTGGTCAGGGCAGGTTCTATAAGCTTTGTTGCTTTTGCAATTAAGTTGTTCAGTTGTAATGAGACTGAAACCTATTTCTCACTTGGAGAATTGCAACCACTTCAGATTGTGGCTGGGGGCTCACAAGATTGTACTTACTTTACTGGAATAAAAGCAATATATTTGAGGCAGTTTACAAACACCATAAAAGCAATATAAAGCAAAAGGATATGTTATAATTCTGATGATCTAAAGCTTTCCTCTGTTAAGAGGATTCATAAAACGTAGCATATGGAAAGTCAGACATCTTTTCAGGGGTGAAATGAGCATAGAATTTAAAGTAAGAAGGTTCAAAAGATGCCCCTCCCCTTTACTCTATATAAGAATGGTTAAGTAATTCAGCGACATAGCTGCTTTCCAGATCAAGTCAGTTTTTTGTAGAGAAGATTGTGCATAACAGAATATCTATTTTCATTGTAGAAATATATTATTTCGAAGCCTATAGCTAATGCTACAAATACCATGTGATGCCAGGAAGAAATAGTCATTTGTTTTTTCTTCAAAACCCTTGTATCCCATGATGTCTCATGCCACTCTATACCTAGGGAGGGGCATTCAGATTTTGATGTATTTTATTTATTTTCACATTAGTTCACTTCAAATAGAGCAAATGCACAAATGTATCTGCCTGAAAATTCACATTTGTGTTGAAATCAGAATAGCTTGCTGTGCATCACATGCATATACATATCCCCCCAAAACAAGAGAGGAAATGATTTTAATTCCTTGAATACTGATTTATAGAACTTTTAGAATTATTTATTTATTTATTTGTTTGTTTGTTTGTTTGTTTATTTATTTATCTATTTATTTATAGGCTGTCCACTCCCGCAGGACTCTGGGCGGCAATTAAGCACTACACTTCTATAGTGAAGAGGATTATTTAATTTTTATTATATCCCAGATATATTTTTCTATAAACAATTCAAGGTGGAGAACATATCTAATACTTCCTCCTCTTCCTATTTTCTCCACAACAATAACCCTCTGAGGTAGATTGGGCTGAGAGAAAATGACTGGCCCAAAGTGACCCAGCTGGCTTTCAGGCAGGACTAGAAATCACAGTCTCCTAGTTGCTAGCCTGGAGCCTTTACCACTAGACCAAGGTGGATCTCCTGTGAACTTGTTCTGTCTGCTCTTCATTGGTTATAGGTGGAGTATCAATCTTTAGATTTAAGCTGCACCTGAACTGGACAGTGGACAACCCTTCAAATAGAAGGCATCTCTAAATACAACACTATTATATCCAACACGCAAATATAGAACTATTGTCTGTAAAGCTGGACAACTGGGCTTCCTACTATAATTAAGCTAATGAAAAAATGGTTGGATCTTTTTCAACTATAAAGTATAAAATTTAGGAGCTATTGAAAAGATTAGTGGTGCTATGAAAAATTCCTGATGGTGTACACTCTTGCAACCATTCTCAGATAACTAACTGGAAAATAAACTGCTTTTTTAAAAAATAAAATAAATAAGTGCTAAAAGGAAAAGGATTTTGAAATTCTCATGGATGGCTGCAGAATTCAGAAAAGCATGAATATGAATATCCCACTTAAAGAAAACAAATGGTAAAACATAACCAAGAGCACTATCAAAAGAAATTCTAAGGGAATTCTAAAGAACCCCTTGAGACTGAGGTAGAAATAAACTAGCATACGATTGAGGGTGAAAAAATATGTTTTCCAACATTATGCAGCAATAGTTACCTATAAAATATATTTAATAAGGATTTAATATAAGAAATTAGTATATCGATATAATCTAAACTATATTTTCCAACATTATGCAGCAATAGTGTGTACTTTACTCCATACTTTTACACAATAGCTTTGGGGCAGGGGACTCAGGATATTGGACTTTTTTTCTGAGGCATTTAGTTCTTGTAATGAACTCAGTGGCATCTGCAGAAAAATTGCAGAGATGCTAAAATTGTGACACCTACATAGTAATGAAAATATTGCCATTATGGCCTTGCATCCCAACACCCGGCTCATGTACAAAAGTCATGTCACTTGCATGATGATGTCATTCTACACTTTTGTCATTTGTTCCCTTTTGCCCGTTTCCTCCAAGGCAAACACACAATTAATATACAACTAATGTCTCTGCTCAAATACTTGGGACAGCTTTTACTTATTTTATGAATGCAGGCAAGCATTGCCTCTAAATTCCATTGATTTCAATTAGTGATAGATAAAACATGCTTATCACAGAAAAGATCACTGAAATCAGTGACACTTAACAAGTGTTTAACTTTAGCTGGATCATGAGGGGAGATTTACAAAATGTCCAAAAGTGATGCAGATTCAATCTGTTTTATTGACCTGCACACTGCACTATAAATATTTATCTCCAGGAGCAGAGCATGTTTTAAATTGATGGTTTTATAATAATCTGTGGGTGGAACTTCAGAACTAATAACATCTAATCTTTGTTCTGAAGATTGAAATATACAGCAGCTTTGAGCCCTGCAAGGACAAATCTCTCTGGAAGATTGCTCAACCCAAGTCCAGTGAAAGATAATTTTAAAAAAAGAGAAGAGCCCATGCCCTGATGCTGCTCATCAGTGATTTGGATGGCAGTCTAAACAATCACACAAGTCAATTTTAACTAGTTTTTTTTTCCTTCCTTGTATAGTGCAATGTCTGTACATACATGCAGCACTCAATGCATTGTGCAAACAGTTGTTCCCTGGAACTATTTCTTCCTGTACCTATTTTTTCTAGACCTCTTTTATGTTTTTTTTTTAAAATAATTGTTTCCAGTGTGGCTTCTATGAGGAAAAAAAAGTGCAGGCTATTAGAAAAATATATAAACTCAAGTTACTAATATGAATGTCTTTATACAAAGCCCTCATACAGTCATACTGTAAATACTATTTGGGTTGTTTTAGCTTTTCTCTACTGGTAACATCCAAAGATGCCAAAAGCCACAGCACTATCCTTCTAAGTTTGTCCCACTCCAAAATTACAGAAAATGATAGAGAAATAAAGAGAGGGAGCAGAGCAGAATTTGGGGAAATAAAAACTTAGTACATCTCTTTTGTTTGAAAGCCACTCCCCCACCCCACCCCAAAAAAAGGTTTATGAAAGTTGACACATTCCAGTGTTTCCCTACCAAATACTGATTGTAGGAAGGGGTGGAAGTGGAAGATAAGTACCAGAATCAGGCAGCTTCTGGATGTCCAGTTGTGCGTAAAGTTGTAATTTAATCTAGTCGGGGTACAGAGGTTCCAAAGCACCTGGCTGAAAAATATTACCTTGGCTTGCTACTCTTTAGATTAAGCAGGTAAAGCTTACTACAATTAGCATAATTTCTGCAACAGACAGCCCCAGGGTATATGTGAGCAGAGGAGGCCAGAAGCTTGGCAGAACTTGGAACAAATAGTATTAATGAAAGCACAGCAGCTGAATCTACTTAGTGGTCTTTTCTGCCCAACTCTCTTCTCCTGTCTCTCTCTCTCTCTCTCTCTCTCACTCTCTCTCTCTCTCCCCCTCCCTCCCTCTCTCTCTCTCATATATATATGCTAATTAACATATTTTATTATTAAACGCACAAAGCCATAATTAAGTAAGATTACCACAAATTGGGTGGCCCAGCCAGTTTCTATTATCTGCCGGTTGCACAGCCCGTATCTAAGTGCCAGCATCCATATGAACAGTTCATCTTTCTCTTCACTGCAGTGTGCCTTTAATCCCATGGTTGATTTGGTTGAAGCTGACAGCCAAGAAGAAACATGCCGCCTTCGGACAGTGTTCTGTCTGAGAGCTGGAAGGGGTTGGGGATGCAGTCTGACCAAACCAATGCTGACTGGCCTTTGCTTCCTTTTCTGTTTTCTGATTTATCTCCAGATGGAAAATGCCTCCAGTGCCCCAGCGTTCTCGTCAACCTTATCTGAAGGGGAAGATCTGATCTTTGGAACTCTCTATTCATTCTTTGGTAAGTTTGGGAGGAAGGGAAGCATTTTTTCAAGAAAACAATTCGGAGCGTCTTTCGCCCTGCTGGATGAGGCCAAGGCCTGTATTACTCCACATCTCACCCTTTCACCTCTTAAAGTGATTCAAGTTAGTGATCATTGTGGCAATAAATTCTGTAAGTTCGTTACGGTACGTGCTGGGCAAATTACTGTATGCTTGGGACTGTTCTAACTCTTCTTCCCATCATCTCCCAGTATTGCAAGCATTCTTTTTTATGAAAAAAAAAATATTTGGAATTTGCTTCAAGAAGCATCTTATTTTCTTGCGAGTACTTGACTAGTTGGCATGGTTGGAAAATCAATCACAAGGTTTTAAAATCTATCAAGGCAATGCTACCTAAGAGAGCATCCAGAATTTAAAATTTCTTAAGAATGAAAATACCAGGCATCAGGTATTCAGTGTTTTTTATTAATAAAACTTGTAATAAATGGATAGCAAGTTCCCTTCAGGCTACACATCTCAGTATACATCTCCATCTGAAACCCTTCCTTTAGCTAGAATAAAACATGATTTGTATTTTTAAAAATAAAGCAAAGTTGCTGAACAAGAGGCTGGAAACCACTGTTACCATTACCCTTCCTCAAATTTAAACTAGAACTTCCAGGAAATACAATTTTCAGGTACCATTATTGCAACAGAGGCCACATCTGCTCAGAAGGTTATCTATTTTGGGGGGGGTACAAGTGAAAAATTAACTAAGGATGGCACCAAGTTTAATTTCCTTTCTGTATCTATTTTATGATGTCACAAAGTCTGTCTGCTAATGCTTGAGATACTTATGTTCCCTGGACCATCAAGAGTTATTTCATTATGAGTAGAAAGTCTCTGCCAAGAACTATATATTATCTTTTATAGTATCTCTATGGAAAATTCATTTCAGATACCTTCTGTGTTTAAAATACCTGTATATTTCTCCCCTTTGCCATGAAATGTTTTACATATGTTTTATATACCTTTTCTTAAAGGGGAAAAAATATTCTCTTCTCCTTTTTTAAAGAATAATTTTATTACTTGTCATGGTGATCGATCTCCCAAATGGAGTGGGAGTTGCTACTCATCTCACACTACAGGCCAAGGATGTGATGTTCTAAAATTTATTTCATTTTTATTGAGTTTATTTTCCCACCAGTTGCTAGTGAGTTATGCTGGCTGTGGGGTCCTTGCCTGTCCCCCATGTCATGTTTTAAGGGAAATACAGACGGTTAAAAATTTTGTCCTGAATGTTAGCTGGTGGTAGCAATAATTACCAGGGAGGTGGGCTAAGGGGTACATAGTCAGAGAATACCTAGAAAAGAAGGTTGAGACCTCCAGTCTTTCATTCGATAGACTGAGTTACTCTAGCCATGAATAACCCCAGAATATAATCATTTATAATCATCTAAATGATGCCATTTTTCTTTTCTTTTTTTAAATTCACAAAAGTGTGAGTGCAGCATGTTCTTAAACAACTGCATTTTTCCGGTTTCTGAGCTAGTCTGAAAAAAAGACAGCCACTTTTTAAATCTACTTAAAACAGCCATATATCTTTTTACCCCAGGCTCCTTAAGCATTTTCTACCAACTCTTTTGTCAGCCTTGACAAACTTAATTCTTGTGTGTTTAACATATGTACAGATTGCTTTCTAATCCTATTCATCCACATGCCAGCAGATCTAGCATCAGCACGCAGGGCATCCTCTGGCAACTAGCAGGCTTCATCACAAATGGATTGTTCCAGGTTTTTCTTTTAACACTGTTTGCCCCCGCCCTGACGACAACACATCACACGAGCCATTTAATGGGTTCCATCCCACTCTGGGTTCCCCAGGCCCGCTGGCAGAACCAGGTCTTCGGCGCCTTCTGGAAGAGTGTTAGAGTGGGGGCCATTCTAATCTCTGGGGGAATGATGTTCCAGAGAGAGAGAGCCACCACAGAGAAGGCCCTTCTTCTGGGTCCCACCAAGTGTATCTCCCTCGGGGATGGGACCCTCAACATTCTGTGCCTCCCCATTCTGGTGGGTCAGGTAGATATGACTGGCAAGAGACCGTCCCTCAGATAACCTGATAGCCTGTTCCTGTGAGGTCTAATGGATTGGACACATTCCCCTACAATTAAAAAAACCCTGTAGATTACTGAGAACATTTGAGCTAGCCTTCTCCCTGTTGTGCTTGTTTTCTATATCTCCTGAAAATTCCCCACCTAATGTAGAAAAATAATCACCATTCAATTCTGCAAATTGCAGATAAGTTGATCAGTAGCTATTCCTACTTCTGAAAAAAAAAAACCCCAGAGTTCTCAACAACCCTGGTTACAATGAAAAAAATGGGGTAAGCACCCAATTAGAACTGGATGGATAGAATAGCATTTCAACTGAAACTCAATGCACAGAAACCCAGCCTTCTGTCTTCCCAGGGACCTGTCTGTTTTACTCTTTCAGAAGCAACAGTAGAAATTAATCAGTGACAGTCCTGTCTGCTTCTTGGAGTTGCTTAACGATGCACGGAAAAAGGGATCACTGTTGTCAGAGTGAAAAGGGATTGATGGTATCTTGGCAAAAATAACCTCTGAAATGAAGGGATCAACTGGGAATCTGATCAGGCAAGCAATCCAGATCTCAGGGGAAAAGTCAACCAAGTCCCATATTTCTAGTGTCAATTTTTTTTTTTTTGTCTTTTAATGACCCCTTAATCCCTTACATTGAGGTGGAGTCAGAGAAACTGAATGGAGCTGAGTGTTTACTGGTTGGATGCCCTTCCTGTCACCAATGCAGAGTTTGCAGCAGATAATTACTCATGGTGCCCAGAGAGAGAAATATCTGCCGCTACCTAGGATTGAACTCACAACTTCCTGATCGTGAGGCCAGAGCTCCACCTCTAGGCCACTGCATCACTTTCTAGTGTCAAAATCTAACTTGGAAATATGTGGAAATATTTAACAGGATGTGCCATAAAAATTATTAAAGGACATCCATCTTCAGAAAAATGTTGCTCTGGCTACTGCTGCTGGTGCTACTGATAATAATGATTATTTTCATTTCATCTTCATGTAAAACGTCTTGGAAGCAAATTTCTTTGTACTCATAACCAGATCCCTCTGATCAAGATCAGGCTACCTATTCAATTTCTGTCTCACTTTTAAGAAATTCTCCATTCATATTCTGCAGCAAACACAGCTGAATTCTGCAGTCTGCATACATTAATGAAATTGATATTTGTGCAGCTTTCTTTTATGGCGTAATTTTGCACGTAACATATTACTGTTCCATACTCTTTAGCTGACACAATTAAATACATAATACTTGAGATATAACTTTTCCATCCATCCCAAAGCGATCACCCTTTCCTCTCTCTCTCTTTTTTTCCCATCATCGCTGGGCAGTCTTTAATCTCAGTTTCAAATTCTCAAATTCTTCCATTTACAAACTCACCTATCTATACTCCTAGTCAGTGTAGCGCACAGTTTCCCAGCCTTGGGAACGTCAAGACACATGGACTTCAACTCCCAGAATTCCCAGCCGGCATGGAAATTGATGTCCACATGTCTTCAACTTGCCAAGGATGGGGAACGGTAATGTAATGGGACATGATATGTATAGGGACTCAATTCAACATTAGCAAGGAAGCATATATTTCTCACTGCTCCTGAAAGAAATGGATAGCAATCCACCTTGAGAATCACAGGGAAATTTGCACTGCGTACACCTCTTGTTGCTCTTAATTCCACCCCTATACTGCTTAACACCTCCAGATCACTCAGCCTAACGCTAGTTCAATCCCAGGGACCCTCAGCACCCCCAAGCATTTCTGATGGAGGATCTCAAGTGTACATTCAATAAAACTTCAAAATGTTTTTCAAAAATGTTCCACAAATGTGTCCTAAATAGCTATCACTTTTGGCCAAAAATAGAGCTGTCTGCCTTTCTGTGTTACCAAATTAGAATTAGAATGTGACTTTGAATATACTGTGCTAACTGGGTGAGGGGGGGAAATGGTTCCAAAGAAGAAAGTTTCTCCAACCGTCCTTGTGGTTTGTTTATTCTCCATTCCCTCAAATGACTTTCTCTCTGAAGACCTGCCGGCATTTGTCATTGACCACCAAGTCAGCCTTTAGCCATCATCTTGACATTGTGAGCCTGACTGACAAGATCCTTGCAACACCACCCCATGTTTTCAGTTTATTCAGACATCAGCCTCAGTAAAAGACAGGTTTCCTCCTGGGAAGACTTTTGAGTAGCAGGCAGGTATTACACTTTGCTTTACAATTTAAGAAAAGGGGAATGGACAACCTTGTTCTTGAAAGACTCTAAGGGCACAAACACTTGATTCCATAGGACTTAAAGATGAAGGATGCCGGCATGCTCATGTAATGTGGAGTGCCCTCTGAAACCAAAGTCCATTAACTGTGAGACAAGTGTATGTTGATTACTGTAAGGCAGCCTTCCAGCTGTATTGGGTTCCCAAATCCCTGGCCATCAGTTGGAGGGCATGAGGATCCAAGAAGGCAGGTGACATCTCTTCAGGTGTGCAGATAGACATAAAGGACATCTCAGCTGCAGGAGTTTGTACGTATTGATTTCCAGTGACTACATGGAATGGCAGTTCTATGGACAGATGATCTTAACATATGGAGTCATTTTTGTAAGACTGTATTCAATTCTGTAAGAGTGAAGGACTGATGAAGGTAGTCTGCTCCAGACATCAGGTAGACATATTATGTTTTCTGAAAAAGTCTGGGAAATTATCCAATAATCTTCTAGGGAGGTCCCTTGCACATCTTGGTAACCTCTGGAAGATGGTTAGTTGCAAGGCTATTTGGATGAAACTGACCCCCGGGTCGTATCGCCTTCCTCACAGATCCTGATGGAATCATTGGTTTTCTGAGGAGCCACTGGAGACAAAGTAAATGAAAGATGCCTAGAGCATTGTGACCGTAACAGGGAAACATGTACGTTTCTCTCTCCTGGTTGTGTTTGCAGACTCAGGTCCAGCAGCTTTGTTTAACATTACCTGTGCCCTTTCGTGAAGAACACTCTCCTGCAGGCTGCAGTGGCACATTTGCAGTGTTATTAGCAGATATTTGTCTGTTTCCCTCTCTATCGGGAGAAGAAAGGTGGGGTATAAATGAAATAAATTAAATTACTGTCTCAATCTAGGCCAGGGCTCTCATACTCGCAGCCCATGGACCTGATGTGTCACATCCTGGCCACGCCCACAGCTGGTTTAGTGAAGGGGGGGAAAGCCCCAATACGTCACGTGACGCCGCTGTGATGCTGCGGGTTTGACACCCCTGATCTAGGCAGTTTGCCTAGATTAAAATTCCAGTTTAAAATCCTCAATAACAATCAAAGCCGGTCCACAATTTGGAGATCCTCTTGGAGGCATGGCTCCTTCTAGAACAGGAGATGGATGCTGTAGCCAGGGGTGTACCAACTACAGATTTTTCTGAACTAGGAAGTCCTGATGACAATAACTTATGCCCTTGTCATGCTCCACCTGGATTATTGCAATGCCCAGTATTCTACATGGAGATGCCTTGAATTTCATCTGGAAGCTTCAATTGGTCCATAGTGCAGCATGCTAACGTGCTAACCGGGGACAGCAGATTTAGCCATTTGGCAGCCATGCTACGGCCACTATACAAGGGACCAAATTGCTTCTGTATCCAATTCAAAGTGTTGATTATCTATATACTATGAAAACTCCTGCGTCCGTTTGATTGCTTGTAACTTTCAGTTGAGGGAAATGATACATCATGGGGCAACAATTTTTGAATCTGGGAACCCCATGAGTCACATGGGTTTGAAATTTGGCAAAACTGAAGCCATGTCTGTGCTGCTGCAATAAGCCATAGTGATGTGGTTGTCATTTCCAATGGTCCTTGCCAGCTTTCTACAAAGAAAGTCAAGGGGAAGCTGATAGGAAATAAGGAATCATTTCCATTCCTACAGCTGCTTTACTCTGGGCACGTGGTTATTCTCTGTTTAGGTAAAGAAATATCTCTGAAACAATAACCAACACTCACTGGTTGTCTAGTTTTATGTATGGGTTAGCTCCTGAGTGTTTACAGGATTATGAGCCACGGTGGCACAGTGGTTAGAGTGCAGCACTGCAGGCTACTTCTGCTGCCTGCTGGCTGCCTACAATTTGGCAGTTCAAATATCACCAGGCTCAAGGTTGACTCAGCTTTCCATCTTTCCCAGGTAGGTAAATTGAGGACCCAAATTGTTAGGGGCAATATGGTGATTCTGTAAACCACTTAGAGAAGGCTGTAAAGCACTGTAAAGTGGTATGTAAGTCAAAATGCTATTGCTATAATTTCAACCAGCAAGATTCTGCCTGTCTTGTGTTTTCCTATATTAAAGAAATAGTGATGGTCCCTATCTCACATGAAATGTGATTGGGGTTCTAGACCCCAATAGCTTGCCTTCTAAGGTTTGAATATCCCTAAGCTCATAATCTTTAGAAAAGCTTTAGTAACTTGGTTATGCTGCAGGATTTTAGTTATGAATTGATTGTGTGATATTGATTGATTTTGTTGGATTTGGATGCCACCTGAAAAATTAGGAAAGTTGGTAGGCAATATACTGCATAAATTATATATATATAATTATTATATATATGAGGAAATGTCTATGGACATTCATGGTCATCCAGGTCATGGTTGTCACAAGGGTACTTTTTTTCAAGAGGCAACTGGACTTTCTGGGGGGGTTTTGAAGACATTTTGCTTTTCATCCAAGAAGCTTCTTCAGTTCTAATTGGATGGTGGGGAATGGAAGGATTTATACTCCTTACAGACAGCTGTTTATTTGCATTCTTTTAGTGGGTCATTAAGGTCCACCTGGAGGTTTATCTGTGTCATCAGGGTCACCTGAGTGGTGCAAATTGGAACTATTGAAAGGATTGTGTTGTAGTGTTGTATATTTTGGGAAACACACAGATCTTTACCTTCACATTATTTCCACAGAAGAGTCTGACAGTCCAAGCTATTGTATCTTCTGCACATTCACATGACTTTTTCTCCTCCCCAGCTTTACTTTTCCATCTAGCTATTGTCCTCAATGAATGGGAAACCTGAGGCTTTTTGATATTGCGGAAGTATAACTGCCAGCATCCTCAGCCAAAATATCAGATAGATGAGAGTTTAGTTGGGCAACCTTTGGAAGCCGCTGACGGAATTGATACAAAAAATTATGAATTGTGCTGAGGCAGACAGGATGACATTATTATTGAAAGATAAGGGAGACACAGAA
>JANHGC010002207.1:143273-161819 GCA_027560395.1 Boaedon fuliginosus | reverse complement strand
CTGGTAGGCGGGAGGTATCATCACGTTTGTTCATGTTATGGGGGTGTTTCTCTATTTCGATGGCTTCCATAATTAATTAATTAAACCAAATTAATCTCCAAAACTGAACACTTCAGCAAGAGAATAACTATGGAAGCCATCGAAATAGAAAAACACCCCCATAACATGAACAACCGTGATGTATCATATTACTTTAGCCTCAGTGCAATTTCAAGAAGTAAGGTTACGACAATATTATGGTGGAGATTTCCCAGATATTGCATTGTGAGAAGTCTAAAATGGCAGAGGTTCTGAGCTGATTGCAAGCAGGTGTTCATGTCTTTCAAAGGATCTGGTGGTAAAAATTAGAGGCCCAAATGATGATGATGATGGCAGCAATGATCCTTGGTGGAGCTTTTAGCAAAAAAAGAAAAAAAAATTACTGGTAACACTGATAATTATCATCGTATAATATACTCCTCCCAAAATAAAAAATATTCAAAACTTTCTGAATATAGCATGTAATGTCCCCTATTCCAATTTATATTATTTATTCTTTGACTTTTGTATAATGATTTAAGGAAGAAGAAAATCATAAACATGTGTAAAATCTTTGACTATAACCAGGAAACATTTGCCAGCAGTCAAAAATATATAGTCTACTTATTTCATTATGTTCAGAATAACTTTAGTATTGGTATATCAATTGTAGTATGCCCTCCAGGGCTGTCTTCTATTAAATATCACATGCTTGTGCCAATGGAGCTTCAGAAAAATACTCAGAGAATCAATGTGTATTTCAAGATGTAAACTCAAACATTCTATAAAAGTTATTTCTTTTAATATAGCCTAAGAGAAACCAAATAAGACATGTTAACATAATTCAGAAGTCAATTAATCTCTTCAGATGATGCAGAAAGAACACGGTCTCTAGTACTTCAGGGATGGCACCCACTATTTGTACATTCCAAAATGCAATTTATGACTACTAGCTGGAAATAATGGGTGTGACATTATTGTAAAATAGCATAATCTCTACAAAGCTAATAGACTAATGTCATAATAAATCTTTCATCTGCATGGCATTATTCACTGCTCACAGCGTAGCAAGTGTACCATATCCTTGTTAATATTAATCATGTAATCTTTTTCATTTTATACCCTCCTAACTGATGCCTAAATCTCTTACATAAAAATAATTTAAAACAATCAGATTAAGAGAGTCTATTTAAAACCCTTTTTTTAAAAAAAAGGCGGGGGGAGGAAAAGATTGCAAACAGGAGCTGAGAAAGAGATGTACTGAGAGGAATAAACAGCAAAGATTGCAAAATCCATCATTTAATGAATGAATATTCTTTGGGTGCCTTTACTAAGCAAGCTGTAATGTGAGATGGTCTAGCTGTAAATGATTTCAAAAACTCCATTGATACATCGTCTCTGCAGCTGTTTTGTTGCGATTGTTCTTCACACGAACAAAAGTTTTTTTGTTTGAATATCTTGCATTTGCAATATATTATTATCATACACTATCTGAGAAATATACAAGCAGAAAAATCTACCACAGAAAAATAGATGTGTGCTTCATTGCCATTATTATGGCACTCATCAGCATACCACTCATGTGACTAGATGGTTTTGAAACATGCAGTAGGTATGTACACTCAGCAGCTGCTCTGTGTGAATGATTGAATCAAGGTAGACTGTGGCCAATGAATGAGCGTGTCTATTAATCAGAAAAAGAAAGAAGAAATTGCTTAGGTTTAATTATATAAACCAACTGGTTTAGTAATAACCAGAGTGACTACCCAAAGCTGAAAATGTCCAGTGATATTTTCTTTTTCTTTTAAAAAAGCTAACATGTTTGCAAGATATATTCATATAAATCTCTCTGTTTTGTGAAATGTTATTGCTTTATATCAGATTAATGACAATCTTCTTTTGGTAACTGAAATATTGTTATATCTGGAAAGCAGTGACCAGTTGCTAATTGCAGTTATTTTGAAGACTAGCACAAACGGCAAATTAAATCTCATGTGTTTATATTTCCCTTCAATGTAAAGCACTACGCTTTGTCAGTATTTTGACATGTTTTTAAAGGAGCTGTAATGTAGATATATTAGCTAATACCTCCTCCACAATACTCAGTCGTTTTGCGTAAAATGCATTTCAAATTCATGTTATGCCATACTGCAGAAACATTTTGCTAGCAATATCATGAATAATTTTAATAGTGGTAGCAATTAAGCAATTATATGAAGTGGGATTCTGGGAAAGAGCCTTGCTAAAGCAAGTAAAATTACCAAAGCATTTAAAGATTCCTACTGTTAATTTCTGCCACCACAGAACTATCAAGTGGCTAGCTGTTTTTAGCAAATATTAAAAGGTAATAGTTTCTCCAGTGTATTTCCATTTACAAGCATATGCCTTTGGATCTGATCCATTAACAGCATTATCTGCAGCTGTTGGTTATTGTGTTGCTTAGATATTTGGAAAGCCTCAACATCATATTTATTTGTACTGAGGTTCCTGTGCTCAAAGCAGGTTTCAGCATTGCTATCGGGACTATAGGACAGAGGTCCAGTGTCTATTCATCAGAATATGCAAGAAGATTGTCAAATGCTGCTTACCATATATTGAAAGTATTCAAGTGATGCATACTGTATTTTAAATAGGAAGACCTGTAAAAGCCCTAGTCTAAAATCTGAAATCAGCTTTAGATTTATACCCTGCCTCTCTTCCCCAGTCAAAGGGAACTCAAGGCGGCTAACAACAGTGGTTAAAATACAATAAATTACAGTTAAAAATCATAAGCTCATACACTCAATACATTCAATGGTGGGGGGGGGCACATCAATTCCAAGCCCGCTGACAAAGCCAGGTCTTAGTGGCTTTGCGGAAGGACAATAAGTGGGGATAGTCCTGATCTCCATGGGTAGCTGGTTCCAAGGGGCCGGCACTGCCACAGAGAAGGCTTTAGCACAGGGCCCCATCAGCCAACATTGTTTAGCTGACGGGACCCGTAGTAGGCCAACTTTGTGGGTCCTAACTGGGCGCTGGGAGGCATGTGGTAGCAGAAGGTAGTCTCTAAGGTACCCCGTTCCTAAGCCATGAAGGGCTTTAAAAGTTGTCACTAGCACCTTGAATTGCACCCGGAAGACCATTGGGAGCCAGTGCATCTCACGGAGGATAGATGTTAACACTGGGATACACCCTTAATCACTCATGCGGCCGCATTCTGGACCAGTGGTAGTCTCCAAGTGTTCTTCAAAGGCAGCCCCATGTAGAGCGCATTATAGTAGTCCAATCGTGAAGTGACGAGAGCATGAGTGACCATGAGAAGGGCCTCCTGGTCCAGGAAGGGGCGCAACTGGTGCAGCAGGCGAACCTGCGCATAGGCAGATATTTCATTATTGAAAGTTATGAAGTACATAAGGATATCAGAGCAAAGAAAGCATAATGTCATTGAAAATCACCCAAGAGAGGGACATACTTCTAGAAAAAGTATTTGAAGATATCCAGATCTTTGAAAGATATGGGCAGATGATCATTTTATTGTCAAGAAAATGCAAAACTTTATAGGCAAAAGATGAAACACAAGAACATAAATTTAATCATGGATTAGGTTTGGCTCAAGGGCATTCTCAGACAGTTACCAGGAAAATTTGGAATTAGCTCAACAGTTCAATGTCATTTATCTTATGCAGAAACATTCATTGAAGATATTTTCAGGGTCACACATGGATGCACAATATGGGTTATTCTACTTTGGGGAATATTGCTGTAGTTTGTGAATGTAATGAATTTATTCAGACATACTATACATCATAATGAAGGCAGGGACCTATGTTAACAAAGGCAATAACAGATGGAAAATAATAACAAGACTTGTTTTTTGCTGCAGTATACATTTACGGTAGGTCTTTAGAATTTGCAGCACAGACATATTCCTATCGGGATATACCGAGCCCATTTTATTATTGAAAATATAGAAACTCAGCAAACCTAACAAAAGTAGTGGGGAGAATGCATCTAAAATCACCAACCAAATCCTCCCCTTCTTATTCAGCCTCCTTTCCTTGGAAGGCCAAAATAGTATTTGGTATGTTTAGAATCGTCATCAACCTATGTTAGTTAATCCTGGTCTTTTTTTTCCATAGCAAATAGCTAGTATTCAATGTGTTCTGAATATATTTTATAATATACTCCTTCTGAAATGCCAAATAAAACAACAGATCAACCCAAATTAAAAATACATCAAGTCCTCATCTTCATTTTGTAACACTGTGTGTTTCTCATAAAAGATGATGGGGGAATTTCGTGAATTTGCTGAAGATATCCAGTGTACTACAGTAGTTATCTTATTGAATAGGGACACCAAGGAGAACTATTGAGCTATTATATTCATTGGTGCCAGGTCCTACCTTAATCTCAACTTACCTCATATAGGTGTGTTGAAAAAAAATCAAGGGACATCCTGGCTTGATATAAATATAAAAACACAATATAGAAGGTTGGTTTATTGATTTTAGATTACCCAAAATAACCAAATGAGTGTATTTCCTTATTTTCTTAAAAAGATTTGCTAATCCTTTTGAGAACCGGACTTGTCATCTTCTTAGCAACATAATTTATTTATTTATTTATTTATTTATTTATTTATTTATTTATTTATTTATCTCGCCCTTATTATTTTTATATGTAACTCGAGTGGCAAACACATACCCTGCTCCTTCTTCCTCCCATTTTCTCCACAACAACAACCCTGAATTGGGCTAAGAAAGAGCGACTGGCCCAAAGCCAGCTTTCATGCCAAAAGTGAGACTAGAACTCACCGTCTCCTGGCTTCTGGCCTGATGCCTTAATCACTAGACCAAACTGGCCTAATTAAAAATTACTTGCTTTTCCAAGTACCAAGCTGAAATACGACAGCCCATTTAGATTTTGTATGCTTAGCTGATGGTTTTCTTTTCCACTTAATAAGCACCCAGTGACCTGTCTCTCAGAGCCCATTTCCTTTAAATTCATCAACCAAATCCTGCACAGTTCTGTAGCTTTCAGCTGCTCTCCCGTTGTTCTTTTGCTTCTGCTTTCCAGGCGGAATGGCTTTCCAGATCGGTTCCTCCTGCTTCATCTTCCTGCAACTCTGAGGGTCCTGAGTTCTATTGCCCGTATTGAGATTTTCATGAAAGTGTTCGGCACCAAGTCCAGATTTTTTAACATCATATGACTATCACCTCCCCAATTTAAGGTTGCGTTTGGAGTGGGAGACTTGCTCCTTCCCTTCTCTTGGCTTCCTTTAGTCACAGTCAATTCCTTTGTCGTGTATGTTTTCTTTCTAAAGCCTTGGACAGAACCCTTGATTGATCCTATTTTTCATTGGTCTTGTAATTACTAATGGTAATTCCTTGACCAATTCACACGGTTCGGTTGGAAGAAAAATCCATCTGGTTCAGTTTCAAGCTGGGAGAAAGAAACTGGAAACAACATGCAGACAGATTGGAAAGTTTGTACAGTTCTGGGTCAGCTGAACAAACGGTTGAATGAGTGGATGGACCTTTTTAGGTTTCTGTGACTTTGAAGTTTGAACTATTCTGGGGGTGGTACAGGGGAGGGGCTTGTGTTCTGAAAGGGTGTTGGGCAATTCCTATTGTGGCTAATAGCTTTCATCCTGTGTAGGGTCTTGGGTGAGGGGCTGCTTGTTCTAATCCTACCATTCTGTCTTTGTTAGCTGTGCTCCAAGGAGTTTCAAAATATCCTGTCCTGAATGGATTTCTGCCTGCAGTATTTGCTTTGCTTATGAATAGAAATATCTAGATACTTGTCTTCCTCTTTCAGTAAGGTCTTTATCGCTTAAGTGCTGGCATCTGCTATGGGCTATTAAGAAAGACTTGGGGGCTGCTTTCTGTCCTCTCCATTTCTCTTTTAGAGCAATATAATATTCTGCCTTTTTAAATATTTCTCAAAATATTTCATTCTTCTGGGGTGGCGTGGGGGCTTCCCACAGTTCCTTTAAGGTACACCTTGAAATTGCCCTTTCCTAGCAAGGCAGTTATGGTCTTCTGTCCAATATAGAAGAACACAACTAGCTCTGGGACATTTGGCAATAACAACCTCATTCCCAAGTGTCTCCCAGAATAGAATGATTGCAGTATACAAACCAGAATAAATACTGTTTTTCTTCATAATCTCAGGCTAAGGTTAATGAGACTGCATTACTAATATATCTGAATGGAATGTGGCCGGATTCACATAGCATGTTGAATCTTTTTGTAAACCTTATGATTTTGCAACCATGGTTTATGATATTTATAACCTTAATTTTATGTATGAATCTGATTATGCCTTTGACTGCAGAGGTCACTCGCCAATTTGCAATACAATAGGTTGTTGCGTAGCTGCATCCAAATGTTGCTCATTCGATAAACCATGGTTAAGCAGTTTAAGGAAGGAGCACAATCTGAGATTCAAGTGCTGCATATGTTCCCTGAAAACCCTGAATGCAGACCCTTTCACGGTAACAGAAGAAAGAAATGATCAAATATGCAATTAGGGAGCAATCACATTAATGATGCATAATTTTAATTGCATGTAAACAAAATAATAGTAGAATCTGGATGGGGATGACAACAAATACATGTAATTAATAACTACAGTTTGTTTTTGATCTGAACTTACTGCTTTTTGGTCTGCTGCTCCTGTATGCCAGAAGTATGCAAATATGGCTCTAGGACTAGAAAACAGAATTTGCCAGAGAAAATTGCAGCACAAGTGGACTGAAATCCTCAATTTATTTTTAAACCAGTGAGACTGAATTGGTTTAATTTCAAATATTTATTACAATGTAGAGGTTTAAGCTAAACCAAAATAACACATCCTATGGAAAAGAGAGCAACTATTATTAAAAAAGGAAATGAAAAGTATAAGTATTGGGGGGAAGATAATATTAAGTTATTAAGTAGTCCTTTAAAATAACAGGACAACTGGTGTTAGGCTTCCTAATTGACAAAATTAAACCCTTGTTTGGGATGTTTTAATAAAGAAGCATGTAAACCGAGTAGCATTTTTCTAAAAAAGTCTCCAGTAGTGCCAAGACAGAATGCTAATCAGTAAGAGTTTTTTTGTTAACATAGAATTTTAGCAGTTGTTTAATATTTTTGCATATTCTGTTATCTGAGTATTGCTACCATTATTACCTACTAATTTGTTACTGGATTTATCTTTACAGATATGTTTTCCGAAGTTGTTATTCCATGCCATATGAACAAAAATGAGAATTACCTTGCAACTTCTTATCATGAATAAAATTTATTTTTATAAGTGATTATATCCCAAGACTTCACATTGCTCACCATGTCCCACATATCTAACAGAATCATCAACCCTAGAATCAGCAGTAGTATACTTTACTATTTTAACAAATGTTATTCACTGTAAAATAGTATGCTGCCTATGAACATTTAGAAACTCATGGTCAAGAGTAGCAGTGTCAGCCATATGGGTATTTGCATAAAAGGTGACTCCATAACATATGCTACCGTATGGTTCTACAGTCGATCACAGCATATACTTTGAGATAGTTTTTCTACATGTTGTACTGTTTGATAAAAGGATGTTTTTGACATTTCAAAGAACACACTTCCGTGAACTTACATTTCAAAAACCAAAATACTGTTAATGTCAGATTCGTTACAGTATGATTACTTTTGATATTTGTAACTTGATAACTGATGTACAGAGATTTTTTTATCTAGGATTATAATTCTCCTGCAACATGCTGCAGGGATCATTTGTTTAAAAAAAGCACCATAACAGCATTTATCCAATTACATATGGTAGAATTTGCCTTGTGAAAAATTCTAGAGAAAAGTCTCTCCCCCCCCCAACTGTTTCTTATTTCAAATAATGTGATTTCTCCTCAAAATCCTGCCATGGACTAGCCCATCTTTTCCCAAAAAAAGTTTTCTTTCCCCTCCCTTTGGTTTCAGAGGTTTTCTTCACTATTTTTAAAATTAAATAATAGTTTGCATCAGGCTTTCCTACTCAAATGTTTTATTTCTTCTGTTTTATGAATTCTGATTGACTCTGTGCCACCAAGTCATTTTGCAGTCCTAGTGACTGCATAGATTTTCTCCATGTTGTTCTTTTGGCCAATACAGACTCAACTCTTTCAACAGTATACTCATCAGCACTGTACCTACGTCCATCCACCTTGCTGCCAGCCATCCTCTTCTCTTTCCACATTTCTCTGCCTCAGAGCCTTCTCTAGAGAACTAGGTCCTTCCATCATATGTTAAATAGGATAATTTGAGATAAGTCATTTGGGCCTCGAATAGCAATCTCTTTCCTTGCATTGTGACAGGTTATCCATGAAGATTTTGAATTGTGATTTATTTTACAGCTTATCATATATTAGACTTATTGTGCACTTTCAGTTATTAGAAGCAGAACTAGACTGAATGTCAATGCAGGTTGTTCTCGACCTACAACCTCAACAGAGCCCAAAACATTTGTTAAGTGAATTTTGCCCCATTTTACAATCTTCCTTGCCACAGTTGTTAAGTGAATCATTGCTGTTGTTAAGTTAGTAACACAGTCGTTAAATGAATCTAGCTCCCCCATTGACTTTCCCTGTCAGAAGGTTAGAGAAGGTAATCACTTGATCGCAGGATATTGCAACTGTTATAAATATGAGTCATTTGCCAAGCAATCTGAATTTTGATCACATGACTATGGGGATACTGTAATAGTTGTGTGAAAAATGGTCATAAGTCACTTTTTTTTGTGCCGTTATAACATCGAATGGTCACTAAATGAACTGTTGTAAGTCGAGGACTACCTGTATACATAAAAATATAATTTTAAAGACATAAAGTTATTTCCAATATCAGATTAGAACTTGCAACTAGAAGAAAATTACAGTTATTACAATTCAATTTTTTTTTTCATTAAAAGTTTTTTCATTGGGAGCTGTTGTCTCCATGAAAAACAGAGATTAAAGTACCATTGGAGATCAGAGTTTGCAAGCAGATAGCAGATAATCAAAAAGAAATTTGTGGAAAAATTTGTGTTTTTTCTCTTAAATATTTGATTATCAGTTGTGGTAGTTTTAAAAATACAGAGCCTTTATCACTGTTTAAAGAATTGAATTAGCAAGACTTTATTAACTGTTGTGAATGGTGCACATTTCATTTTCAGGCAAAAGAAATAACGGTGTGTCTTATGGGAAAAGATAACTTTTAGCATATATTTGAGGGGCTGAAATTTAGATTCCAGGAAGCCATTTTAAAAACGGGTTTTATGTTTGCGTACATTTTTAAGAAAATCCATGATACTCATGCAACCCTCAAGGACTATGTTTTCTTGATTTGACATGGAATTACTTCTTTTCTTCAGGAGTAGTTTTAAGAAAACTCAGAGAGCTTTGATTAATCTAAAATTATACTAAAGATACCATACAACATTTTCCCCAGGAATTTACTTTCCTTCCAAATTGCCTGACTAAATAAATGTAGAATTGGAATATTTAAGTAGTTAACAAATTACTACAGTATTTTCAATGCTAGTACAGTTACTTGATCTCTTTACAAAAGTCAGAAAAAATAATAGGTAATCTTCAATGCAACAAATTTTTTCATATTTTTACTATTTTTAAATTGCTAGATGGTAAAGAAATATCCCCCACCCATCACATAGCTCTTCATGTCAAAAACATTTTAGGAGAGGATATGTGTCTGATACTTTTTTACATTTCTAGTTCTGAGACACCAGAATGAACATAAATATTTTCAGTGCTGGTTTTCATTCCAGATTGTATGTTCTGAATATTCTGGCATTTTCTTGTCAAGTTTTGTGGTAGTATCTTACTTGTATTTGACAGTAAAAATGACTGCATGTTAGCATGGAAACTTACATATATCTTATTTATCATGTATTTAACAATACTTTCTCATTTATTTAACAATACTTTCAATTTTTCTTCTTAGGTGAGAAACCATTTCGATGTGATGAATGTGGCATGAGATTCATACAGAAGTATCACATGGAAAGACATAAGAGAACTCATAGTGGAGAGAAGCCTTACCAGTGTGAATATTGCTTTCAGGTAATTAGAGAAGGACAAAAGAAAGATACAGTGAAAATTGTTAGAACTATTGGATTAATAAGACTGTGCAGAAATATAAGCAAAGTGATGAACTTGAACAGGTACCATAGGTAGTCCTTGTTTAACATCCATTCAGTTACTGACTGTTCAAAATTTAAACTCTGTTGAACGAGAGGTGTTTAAAAGGGATTCTTGTAGTTGTGGCCATCACAATATCCTGTGGGCATGTGATTAACATTTGTGACCTTCACTGCCAGCTTTCCACAAGCAAAATCAATGGGGAAACCATTGGGAAGTTGCAAATGGCAATCACGGGACACTGCAATGGCATGGAACCGCCATTGTAAATAGGCATGGCCACATGTCATCCCTAATGTATTTATTGCTAAGTGACAGAGTTCCCAGTCTCAACTACCATTGGTAAGCAAGGACAGA
The DNA here is from genome assembly GCA_027560395.1 of Boaedon fuliginosus. Lineage (NCBI taxonomy): Eukaryota > Metazoa > Chordata > Lepidosauria > Squamata > Lamprophiidae > Boaedon > Boaedon fuliginosus. The sequence goes on along the minus strand of JANHGC010002207.1, from coordinate 151,303 downwards.
CTGTATTATAGTAGGTGATGTTAACGTGTGTCTTGTAGAAGAGGAACAAATTTATTATTGTTATTTGCAGTTTTAATTTTTCAAAACTTTCTTAAATCTGGTTGAATAATTATTCAACAAGGAAAAACATAAACCCTTAAGGAACCATATCTTTAGCTGCAGAAAAAATGAGAGTAGAGAAACGGAGACAAATGAGTATTGAAGAGAATTAGAGAGTTGGATTTTGTAATAACTTAAATTGTTTTAACATAAATTCTGAGTCATATCTTTTGACATGGTGGGGTTTCACATCACAATTTCTGTCGGTAATGCCTTTCTGGGAATTTTTAAAATTATCACGTTAGCAAAATGACTTACGAAGATTTCCCCATGTCAAAAAATAAATTGGCCAAAAGGTTGCTTCTTTTTTCTTCTCTAATCCAAACATGTTCCCTGTAGTTCTTCTCCAGGACTGATCGTGTACTGAAACACAAACGCATGTGCCATGAAAACCGTGACAAGAAACCCAATAGAAGTGCCACCAAAGTTGGCCTTTTGGCTCCTGATGAAGATCAAGGCTTCCCTATGTCTTTGAAAGACTGTTCTTTGCCAAAAAAGAAGAGGCAAAAAACTGAGAAATTGAAATCTTCTGGGATGGATAAAGAAACTGGGATGGACAAGTCTGAACATAAGAAAGATAAGAATGATTTCCTGCCATTGTATGCTGGCAGTACTAAAATAAAGGATGAATATATGGTGGCGGAATACGCAGTTGAGATGCCCCATTCTTCTGTCACTGGAGGGCATTTGCAGGAAGCAAATTCTGGAGAAATACACCCACCTAAACTAGTGCTCAAAAAAGTTAACAGTAAGAGAGTCCTCAAGCAGCCACTGGAGCAGAGTCAGACCATTTCATCCCTAGCTTCTTATGAAGACAGTAAGGTTTCAAAATACGCCTTTGATCTTGTGGATAAACAAGGCTTACTGGATGCTGAAGGCAACGCTGATATCGACCAAGTAGATTCTTTACAGGAAGGTCCCAGTAAGCCCGTCCACAGCAGCACAAACTATGATGACGCGATGCAGTTTTTAAAGAAAAGGCGGTATCTCCAAGCAGCTAATAGTAACAGCAGAGAATATGCTTTGAATGTTGGCACTATTGCTTCCCAGCCGTCGGTCACCCAAGCAGCTGTTGCAAGTGTGATAGATGAAGGTAGCACAGCATCGATATTGGATACGTCAGCACTGAATGTGGAGATTAAAGGAAACCATGACAAAAGTGTCATTCCAGATGAGGTACTTCAGACTCTTTTAGACCATTATTCCCATAAAGCCAATGGCCAGCATGAAATTGCTTTCAACGTGGCTGATACTGAAGTGACTTCCAGCATATCCATAAATTCTTCCGAAGTCTCGGAGGTTACGCAAACGGAAAATGTTGGGACAAGTTCCCAAGGCTCTTCCTCTGATAAAGCCAGCATGTTACAGGAATATTCCAAATTTTTGCAGCAAGCTTTGGACAGGACGAGCCAAAATGATGCCTATTTGAACAACTCAAGCCTTAATTTTGTGAATGACAACCAGACTCTTACAGGGCAACCAGCATTCTCTGCTATTGACAAACAGGTCTATGCATCTATACCTGTTAACAGTTTCCGATCGGGAATGAACTCTCCCCTGAGAACAACTCCAGACAAGTCTCACTTTGGACTTATAGTTGGCGATTCCCAGCACACTTTCCCCTTTTCAGGTGATGAGCCAAATCACTCTTCATCGTCCTCCACCCAGGACTTCTTGGAACAAGTGACCTCTCAGAAGAAGGCAGAGGCACAGCCTGTCCATCAAGCGTATCAGATAGGCTCATTTGAGCAACCCTTCAGGGCTCAGTATCATGGAACAAGAGCTGGATTATCATCTCAGTTTAATACTGCTAATGGACAAGTGAACCTGCGGGGACCAGGGGCAAGTGCTGATTTCCCAGAATTTCCTTTGGTGAATGTAAATGATGCTCGGGCAGGGATGAACTCATCACCTGATGCAACAACAGGCCAAACATTTGGCTAAGAAAACCTGTAGAAATAACATTGGCACTTTACCACAGGTCTGTTGAGAATGAGTGTCTTCTGTATAAGGTGGCTTCTATACAGAATGAAGGCCTTGTGTTATAATGAAAAAGTAAGCTGGTACAGCATATTAATAATTACTTTTTTAAAAATTAATTGTCATTCTTTTTGAATTGCCTTATAAGTGGGCGCCCACTGAAAAGGCAGGTGGCTGTTTCCTTTTTTTGAGATCAGGAATTTGCTGTGTTGAGATTGATTAAAAAAAAATGAAGCAAACCAAAAAAAATCCAGTTAAGATATCTCTCCCATTAGTTTCCTAGTTTGGTTAACTTTGATTATTTGGGAGACAATGGTCATTATGAAATTATTCATATTGCATTTCCTAATTAGTCTAGTTATTGCACTTCATCAGGGAATATGAATAAGCTGTACAAATCCAAAAGTTTAAATGTCAGGAGATTGTAGCTGGAGGCTACAAAGCATTGGGGGGACGGGACTTATTTAAAAAAAAATCTGTTAATCTACATAACCACCCTTCTATTGGTTTCCTTTAATACACTTTAATGAAAATAATGATGTTTGCTAGATACATTTTCCTATTTAAATGTTTGATTAATTAAAAGTTATTTAAAAGCTAAGTCCCTATTATTCATGCATTTAAATTTTAATTAATTTTTACCAGTGATGACAGTTAATGGATGGTTAGATTTTAGCTAAACGCTTTGCAGTCTACGTTCCCAGTTTTGTAATGTTACATAAATGATAAAACTCCAGGATTTAAAATTTTAATTGTATTTCACCCTACAAGTTTGCAATAATTAACATTAGAGCACTTAGATCCTTCCTCATATTTCTCCTTTAAAAAAAATTCAAAAACTATTTTTGAGATTTAGGTTCATTATCCAGCATTATTTTCACCTCACATTGTAGATTTTTTTAAAATTAACAGTGAAAATAAAGGGGATGCCTTAGCATCCACAAAATTAGATTTGCTTACCCAGAAACTCTTGGCACTTCAGCTTGTTAGATACTGTAAACCTTCTCTAAAGCAGTTATTCTTGAGCAATTTCACTGTACTTTTGCCAGCCAGGGCTGGTGAACAGTGTCAGTGACAGAAAGCTATACCGTCCTTATTTTAATATATTTCATACATAATAAAATGTAAATTTTATCCCTTTTCCATTTTCACTGTAAAATTGTCCTCAGTTAAACAGTGTGCTGCAACTATTCTATATACACTTTTTAAAATGGCATGGTTTTACTTAACATAAATGTTGGGGTAATTTAACCATTTTTAAAACTGGAAAAATTATTTTTATTCCAGCCTGTAATAGAATAAATATTTTATTCTTTTCATGAATTCAACTCTATGTATCCATTAATAGAAAACTTTAGATAGTATTACTGAAAAGCTGAGTGCTTCTCTTTCCCAAATAAAAATAATTCAGATAGAGAAGAAGGGGCACATATTATTTTAAGATATATTCTTTGCTCTTGTCTCTCACAAAACCTAAACATTTGGTTAAGAAAAAAATCCAGAGTAATTGTGATTTTTAATTAAACATAGCTTCTTATCCCATTGGCAAGTTTTCCTCTATTTCTTCTGTATCAAGGCCATAATAGTATTTACCTAAGAGTTCTGGATGGCAAGATAAATCTCTTTAAATCTACTTGTGAATCTTCATAGATTCATTGTGCATTCCTTTCAATCGCAATTATGCGATTCCATCCCATTTTCCTCTACACAATGCCTACAAATTTAAATACCTGATTAAACAACCGGAATAATGATGCATTAATCTTCTATTTTTCCATTTGCTAGTTGTATCTCTGCCCCAATAACATGTTAATTTTAACTAAGCATTTTCAGCATGATATCTCAGTGTTCCCCTATTTATTTAGTTAACAATAGATTATGTTCCAGTGAGGTAAGCAAGATTGGCAATTAAAACTATGTAGACATGTTCAGTAGCTGGAATAAAAATCTAGGAAGGTTTGAAGCCATTTGCGGATAGCCAAGAGGAACCCAAGGTGTGTGGAGCCTGGGTCTTTAAGAAAATGTAGGTGTTTACTTCATATGAACAAACCTAATATAAAAAAATGAATATTGTAAAGGGAGGCAGAGAATGAACCCTAGCAGACATCCAAATGCTTAATGTGCATGGCTACAAATACCAGAGTGCTTGATTACGACGATTTCTTGATATGCATCCTTAAATCTGCAGCGTTCCCTAATTGGAGAAAGGGCGCTTTAGGAAGAAATGTTTAAACCCCAAATGGCATAGAAGGAGTATGCATGAAATACCTCATGTATTAGTAGAAGCGTTAGCTTTGGTGTTTGTCATCCTGTCCATAAAAATAATGTAAGATCCCAAATTACTTTTTACCTAAAAGCAGCTTTCTATATTAACTAAGATGAGGTAATTTTACAGGTCTATTTCATGCACACAGTACATTGTGAGATAGTACTACTAAAATTATATTTTGCTAGAATAAAATTTTATTACATTTTATTTAGAACATTTTAGCTAAGGTCCTAAAATCCTGTTAAACTCAACAGTATGTTTACAGTCGGGTTGACTATCCTTTGGTGTCACCTTTAAATGGAAATATACTGCTTAATTTTAAAAATTCTTATTGTCTCAGTCTTCAGTAGATCATATTTGGATATATGCTGGATCTCAGAGTCTTTCTTTAAAAAAATAATTGTAAATGAAGGAATTGGTTTTTGATTTAGAGCTGAAATAGCTACCTTATCATTTTGGGGGGCTCAATGACTCAGGCTATATGATTTACCAAGAATCATTTATTTAAAGAGAAACAACACGATAAACTGCAGTGCACTACATGTTTGAAGAACAGTTAGAATGATTTGTTTTTCATTTATGTTAGATCACCTTTCTTGCTTTTTCTGAAATTGGTCTAAAACTTTTAATATAGATTCCTAGGTAAAGCAGGTTGCCACAATATTTCAAGAGAACAAGCAGTGTGCTGAAACCTAGAATGTTTTTGTAATTTCTGTGGAATATCTGATAATTCCCAAGCTGGTTTTTCCCTTGTTTCTCTTGAGTGGTGTAAAGTCATGTAGTAGAGCTAAAATTATGACTGTAACTTTAGCCAAGCATATTGCTGACCATTTGTGTAAGTGCTGCAAACTAAGAGACTATGGACAAAATGAATGAAATACATTATAATGGCATATGCTTGCTTTTTCCCCTTATTTATTTTGTGATTCTGAAGGGGGAATTCAAATCAGTAGTGTGAATTAATACGTTTTAATGATAGCTTTTGGATTTTATTTCCATAGTTTTGGGATTATCTTCAGAAACAGCTCCACTTGGGTACATCCAACATATGTTCCATGTTTCCTCAGATTATTTTTAATGATGTGTGTAATATGTTTCATGAATATTTGAAGAAGATCCATAGTGGATCCAAGATCAGCCTGCTTGAATATTTCAGTATTAACTTGCTTTGTATTTGTAAATTTGCAACCTAAAATTTTGTCGGGTAGAAATTCTTACTCAAGTTGCAGGGAGATATAGATATTAGAAAATAGTTCAGAAATTTAGAAAACAGAAATGTGTTTGTGATCTGGGTATTTCATTTGGTAAAACCTCATGTAATTTTTCCAATTGATGAAATTATTAATAAAAACTATGTTTATATTTTCTTAAATTCTGCTCAACAGAAGCCTTGCAACTTTTTGAAATGCTTTTAATTTCTGTTCATGCATGCATGTTTTTTAGGTATGCAGGACTTTTAACTATTCTTTTTGCGTGCAAGGAGGATGTCCTGAGGAAGTATTACAATGAATGAAAAACGACATTATGTTAAGTTTAGCTTCCATTATTTTTCAATTAATTTGTTTCAGGGAAGTTTTCTAATTGGTTTTGCTATACATATAGAAATCACTGTTTTTCTTTTCAATAATAATTAAAAGAGAGAGAGAGAGAGTTCTTTTGGTAATAGACACAAATTGAAGCAAGCAATTTTCTCAAGAGTTGTTTCTTGCATTCTTTACCCCAGTACATGGAAAAATAGAAACATGTAAATGTTTATTTTATTTTTTTATGCAATATTGTTCTGTAAATATGAGTTATTAAATAAGGATGTACCTATGATTGAATCTTTTGATTCTGCACAGTTAAGAGTTTATATATAAAATATAAATGTGTCTTGACAATCAAGGACTTACTGTCAGTCTTCCTTTATGATGTTTTATTAATGTTATGCATTCCATTTGTTAGACTTGAGTACCAATGTGGGAATTTGTATTGTCTGTAAAGTATGTAATGTTTTTACAGCTTGTTTTTAAACTAAAAAGGAAAAAAAAAGAACCTTGTATATAAACAGATCATAGTACTGCTTTATATCAGGAGGCATATGATGTACTGTATGTAAGCAATAATGCCTAACCATGCTAACTGTACAAGTAGCATAAGGATAGTTCCAAAAACTGTTTGGGGAATTCAGTAGTTTTGTTTAAGTTAATGTTTTTAATCAATAAATCCAACATTTTTTTTCTGTTTGAAGCATAATGTTGTTTACACAGCACAATCGGAGTTGCAGGAAGAACAGAGTTTAGATCTGTGTTGCACCTGCCACACACATTCATTATGAAACTAATGGCTCAATTGCACTTCTGTAAGAGGATGAAGACTACCCCAATGTCAGTGTCCTGGAAGGAAGAAAAGACTTTTCTCCCACACCATTTCTGTGCCGATTGAAAATACGAATATGCATCTCTATAAATCAGATTTGTGCAATACAATAGTTCTGTTCATATTGTACACTGCAGTTGAGCATTGAGTCATGGTTTATTTTTATAAAGTTGCTTTTTGCTAGAGGAATTATCAGCTGATGAGATGAGCTTTATTTAATTCAAGTGAAAGAAATCAAAAAGTCAAACAGAAACTAAGTTTGAACTTTGGTTTCAGGCTGTACAGAGTTGAATAACAGAATTATTTGAACACTCGTTTCAGTGAGGGAAAAGATTTATAAATGTAAATGACCTACATTTTATAGGAGGAAATGTTTTTAAATGCTAGTCATTTATATAATATGTGCTTTGAAGGATTTGCTAGTTCACTTCTGTCACTTTTAGTACACTGGTATCTTTTTATATGTAATGTATGCTTTTTATTATTGTAGCAAATCATTTCAGTAGAAGGGATTTTTGCAACAGTATTTGGGGAAATTTTGTTGTTGGAAACTATACTGGATTTTATCTCTGTAGTTTTGTCTTTATTTTAACAGTGTTGGGAAAAGAATCCTGGTATTCAAATAAATCCAATTTTAATTTTAGAGGGCACTCAGTGAACCATGCTGTGTGATATATAAATGGGTCCAGAAATAGGATAACTTTGGAAGAAAGCATAAAGTTTTATTGTACAGCTCATTAAAGAATGCTATGCTTGGACTCAAGGAAAGAACAGAATTCTACTGGAATGCATTTTCTGATACAGTAATTGTTTTCCTGAAATCATATGCATCCTTTAACTTTCAGTTCATAAAATCCCCTCTAATATCAATGAGTATCTATTTTAATGTTAACACAGTATTAGCATACAATAACAAATCTGTTTTACTGTTACTTATGATTTCATCAAAACCAATTAAATTCCCAGTTTGAATTTAAAAAATATGTATAAATAATACAGACCATTTTGTATAAACCTTGAATCTTTAAATTTGTGTAATTATTTTGTATTTGAAATAAATTAGGTGATGCAGGATTCCTGGAATATCAGGAATTTTGTGATGACTGTGTTTCTGTGGTGATTGTGCACATACGATGGGTTGCTTATTTGAAAAATGCAGGTTGTAGTAAGAAACAAAAGAAATATTAGTGAGCACATTTGCATAATTCAACTTTCCAAAACATAGATTGTGCAATTCTTGAAGAAAGTACGTTTTCATGCAGTGATAACCTCTCTCTCCCCCTCCCTCTTCCTCTCTCTCCCCCTACCCCCCCCCCCCCCCGGG
>JANHGC010002207.1:64310-76178 GCA_027560395.1 Boaedon fuliginosus | reverse complement strand
CCAGAGACAGCCTTGCTGGAGCAGAGATGGGGGGGGGGGAGTGTCGGAGGCTTCAGAAGGCCTGCAAATGCTGTGGCACAAATATACTTCTTAAAAAAAAAAACCAGCAAGGCCAGGTAATCAACTAGTAAATTTTAAAAGCAAGAACTGAGAGACTCATAGCTGACTATAAGAAGCATTTGGAAATATTTCCAAAGGGTAAATTACAAAGTAATATGCATCTCAATATGAAGAAAGATGTCACATTTAATTTCATATAAGCCATGGTGGCGCAGTGGTTAGAGTGCAGCACTGCAGGCTATTTCTGCTAACTGTCAACTGCCTGCAATTTGGCAGTTCAAATCTCACCAGGCTCAAGGTTGACTTAGCCTTCCATTCTTCCGAAGTCGGTAAAATGAGGACCCAAATTGTTGGGGGCAATATGCGGACTCTGTAAACCGCTTAGAGAGGGCTGTAAAAGCATTGTAAAGTGGTATATAAGTCCAAGTGCTACTGGTATATTGTGGAATATTGCATCTGTCTTTGTTTACTGAGGAACTTACAATTTGACCAGGAGTGCCTAAATGTTTGCTTACAGATATAGAACACTACTGTGAAGAACCACCTCCCTAAATCTTCATGAACTCTGTTTCTTTTAATACAGCAGAATACATGACACACAGATTTTTCAGATTAGAAAAGGGAGAAAGTCAGATCTGCAGGATTTTCTGAAAGAGAAAAGAGGGTTGGGTGACTTGGAACTAGAAGTTTTAATTCTTCAACTCTTAATTTCTGAAAGGGAATTGAAGGTAAAATTGTGCCCAATTACAAGTAGAATGGTTCTTGCTGTTGGTTCAGGCAAACTATTCAGTTCTTAGTGGATTTTGATTTCTTTTAGAAGTACACAAATGTTGCTTCTGAATGTATCCATCTTATACTTTTTTAAAAGCTTTCCTTTCTCTCTTATTCTTGCAGATTTAAATCTAAAACAACAAAGGCAAGAATTAGAAATTCAGAAAATACCAGTTTCTTTCTATTCCAAGCTTTGTGATCATCGGGTTTCCTTTTTTGGTGTGAGTCACCTTCTATTTCAAACCTCTTTGTAACACGGTAGGCAAGAAGTTATAAATATTACTACTATTCATCCAGTAGTAGACTTCAAACCATTATCCATAGAAACCATTATCCATACCCATAGAATAGCTCTTTGGATTCAAAGACAAAAGGATGCTTTGGAGCAATTCTTCAAACCAAACCAAACCAAAATAAACACATATTTTCTGAGAACTCTGAAACAACTATGGAGATAATCATGTGATTACTTTTTTAAGGACTTACAGACAGGTGCTAAATATGCAACCCAGCATGCTCCAAAACATCTTTTTGCCTCTGAATCCAAAGTAGTATAAATAATAATAAAAAAGAAACAGGGTTTCTAGATCCAAATATGCTTTTTCAAGAGCATATTTGGTTTTTCTTTGAAGATGTTTTGCTTCTCATCCAAGAAGCTTCTTCAGCTCTGATCTTGAAAGAAAAACCAGAAGGTCCAGTTGCCTCTTGAAAAAGCATCTTTGGGACAACCATGACCTGGATAACTGAGAATTTCCATAGACATAGCTGAAAAAAAATGGGAGCAGTTTGCTTTCCTAACCTTGATTTTTTTTTAAAAATGTGATAAAACTAGAATTAGGATAAGTCACAACATGGTGCAATGCTTCAGATCAGGAAGCTGATGTAACCTAGATGATTAATTTAAACTACAAAATTACATTGCCTGTCCTAGATCTCTCTAATTTCATGTTGCCTGTATGTGGGACTGTAACATACATGATTCCAGATAGTGTGGCTAACTAAGCATACCATAATCAGAAGGCTATCCATTGATTGAATGAGATGTAGCATGATTGAGTATAAAGGTCAAGATGAAAAGGTTTATATGTACAACCACAGATTGTGGGTAACTTGATTAATATTCTTGGCATTGACTATGGCTATCAGTTGAGATATTTAACATCATTTAAAATGCTAAGACTTAAAATGATTATTGTACTGCGGGTAAATAATGGGAGACTCTGTCAATAGCAGTTAACTTTTAATAACTATCCAGACATTTCATCTTTAGAATCATTCAACATCTAAATATCAATTACGGTACTAGGAGTGACAGTTAATATCTTCATAACTGGCAGGATAAGTTTCCCAGAAGCAGCTGCTGGTCAGTTCTGGAATAAAATGGATTAAATGCACCCTTAATCTGTTGCAACGTTGTTGGCTTCATATCTTTACATTCCTCTCCACAAAATAAAACAGATTAAATATGAGAGCTGAGGCTGCCTTTACCATATGGTTCAATTCTGGAAATTCAAACAGTCTAATAACAAGCCTAATAACAAGTTCAAATTCACAGGAATTGGTTATAAAAGGTATATAGCCACTGATGTTAAAGATTTCACGTCCCCAAGGTTTACTCACCCAATCACTTAAATAATTTTTAAATTGGTTTTCTTGCACCAAAAATTCTTCGAAACCTTACCAATAATGAGGCAAGAAATAGAAGATGCTAAGACATCTTATCTGCCTTTGGATATAAAGTTCCTACCTTTTTTCCCATGGAAATTATCATTCTAATAACAAAAACAGCAAAATGTCTTTATCACAGCTTAATCGTAAATATCGTCTTTCCTACAGGCAATAGTTTCATTAGTGATTATGTTCGTTATTCAATGGATGTATACTCTCGTTAATTTGGGACTAGCAATTATTCTGTATTTCTACATTGGCAAAGCGAGTCCAGGACTATCACCTGGTAAATATATTTTTTTTCTCCCTCCGCCCCCCTCCCTCTTCCTCTTCTTCTCATGGAAAGTACAAAGTTCTGGCTCTTGCTTCTCCATCTTCTTCTGAGTTTGTGTTCTTTGACCTTCTCCTCATCTCACTTGCTAGATAAATTTAAGTCCTTTAAAGTCTTTACTACCATTTACAAATTTGTCTTATTCTGAATAGTTGATGATGGTAAAAATTAATCCTACAATACTCAATGAATGGGGAATAAAGCTTGAGCAGATAAAAATGAAGTTGCCTATTCTTCATTGTCAATTTGGTTTTAGAACAATAAATTGTTTTTAAAAATGAGTTGGTTGTTAAAAATGGAAATAGAAATAAAAGAGAATTAAATATGTGTTTGAATATTAGTAGCTCAGGTGGGTAGTTGGGCTGTTGGTTTGAGCTCCGAGCTTGGCAAAATTTTGCAAACATTTCATCACCCTTGATTCAAGATTTTTCTTGATTCAAAGTACACTAACAATGTCTCCTCGAAGGGTGACGAAACGTTTGCAACCAAATTGCCCAGCCCAGAATTAAATATTTCTAGAATAGTTTTTATATTAATATAAATGAATTACTGCACTGCAAATTAGAAAAAGTAACATGAATTCGGAATATAATACCAGCAGGTTGGAAGATCATATTTGAACTGAAAAGATTGTGGATCTTTTCCACTTTTCCAGTTTTAACTTCAGTGACTGTCTTTTATAAAAACTGATAGCACTCCTGAAGAATCCCTGAACTAAAGCTATCAGTCTTAATTTTGTCCCCCTTGAATTACAAGTGCAGTGGTGTGAACAGAACTGTTGACAATGCTTCTATTTTCAGCTTCAGTTAGCTCGCAAACAATATTTGACAACAGAATCTTTAAAGGCTTTTAAAAATATTTGGGAACCACTAATTTTATTTTTTGCTGCTTTCTATTCAAGTATAATGAATTATACTCAAAATTTATTCCAGCTGTTCAACATTGTAATTCAAAATAATGGTTAAGCCTTTCTCAACTTTAGAAACATAGCATTGCATCATGGAGAAAAAAAGTTACAAAGTCTCTTAATATAGTTAATATTTAGATCCTGCATTGCTTAATTAAATTTAGTTTAAGAAGAACATTGGAGAACTACATTTCTATTATGGTTACATGTTTAAACTTGCTCAAACTAACTTTAATTGTAAAGGCTTAAAAAAGGACTCCTAATTTTTGTAACTCTTCCCCTCAGAGATGTTCCCTTTGGAGGAAACAGGTGTCCAAATTCTCCAAAATATACAGCTGTTTTAATACCTTGAAGAGAGAATCTTCCCTTGTGCTAACATGTTTTGCCTAGCACTATTCTTTAACATTTTGCCCAATTGTAATCATCTGCATTTGTTTCTTGTTTCTACAGGTGTGGCAGCTAATTTCAGCCTTTTCAAGTGGATTAAACTCCTTTTGCTTAATGCCTGCAGGTTGGTCTTGGTAACTAAGAGAAACTGATAAACAATTGATTTTGAGCCTAATGGAATTTAGGCTCGGTCCCTGATAATCATGATTTTAAATAGTCACAAATGACTTTGTAATGAAAAATAAAATACCTGTAGTTTAAAGCCCTTGTATAAAAAAAATACCCCATTTAGTGCATTACAGGACTCACTTTCAATTATAAAATAATAAGTCTGAGCTACAAAACTTTTAGAACTTACTAAATAAGAAGCCAAATAAGAAGCCAAATTAAATTTCTGATTGAGTATGGTACAAAATCCTATTACTAAGCACTACTAAAATATTGAACACTGAATATTAACTGTTCCTGGCTCTAAAAATCCTTTAAAAGATTAAGAAAGAAGGGGGGGGATTCATAAGACTTCTTCAAAACGGCTTCAACTCTTGGGCCTTATGTCAGCAACAACCAACATGGGTCATCCCTTGGCAATGCCTTCAGAGTCAGTCTGGCATTGAAGCACAGCTTCAGCTGTTAATGTCAAAAGATAAATGAAGTAATATTAGTAAAAGCTGTCTTCTTAACAGCTCAGCCATATATGATTTATTCAGGGGTAGGAAACCGACAGCCCCTTGACCATCCCTGGACCATATCACTGAAGTTCGGCCCTGTGACTTTGTCTCTTGCTTTCTAGTCCTATAAAAGCACCTAGTGAAGCTTTAATGCACTTATTTAACATTGAAAGCCGTTTCTGAACTAACTAGATACATGCTAAGACCGGAGGTGGTATTCAGCCAGTTCCGACAGGTTCCGGAGAACTGGTAGCAATAATTTTGACTGATTCAGAGAACTGGCAAATACCACCTCTGATTGGTCGACACTGGCAAATACCAACTCTGACTGGCCAACAGCATAGCCATGCCCACAGAACCAGTAGTAAAAAAACTGAATACCACCACTGGGACCTATTGGAAGCACCTGGCTCCTATTGAGAATCTCCACATCTTCACATTTGTTTTCTCTGTGAATTTTATAAATTTTGTAAACTTAAAAAGAAAACCAATAACTTGTGGCTCCCGGTTTCAAGGACTGAGCTTAGAAGTCTAGTGCAAGACGGTACTTGTTGCAGGTAGTCCTTGACTTATGACCACCACTGAGCCCCAAAATTTCCATTGCTAAGCAAGTCAGTTGTTAAGTAAATGTTGTCCATTTTATGACCTTCCTTGCCACAGCTGTTAAGTGAATCACTGCAGTTGTTAAACTGGCGACACGGTTGTTATGTCAGTCTGGCTTCCCCATTGACTTTGCTTGTCAGAAGGTCGCCAAAGAGTTCAGTTGTCATAAATACAGGTCAGTGGCCAAGCATCTGAATTGTTATCACGTGACCATGGGGATGCTGCAGTGGTTGTAAGTGTGAAAAATGGTCACACTTTTTTTCAATGCTGTTGTAACTTTGAATGGTCACTAAATGGAATAGTTGTATGTTGAGGACTACCAGTTGTGTAACAGAGGGGCTCATGTTCTTCTCTAGTGCCTCTACTAATTCTATGTATGTCCTGAAACTATATTTTAAGTCATTTATAATCAACAAATTGTTTACAAAGAATGAATAAGAAATTTCTTATTAATTACCCAAGTATAACAAGAAGTTGAACCAATACATAAATAAAAAAAACTAAATATCTCCCCTTTCAGAAACTGTATCTATGTGTGAGGCAACCATCCAAATTACAATAGACTGTATTGTGGCTATAAAAATATAGTTCTTAGCTATAGAGCAGCTATATGTTCCCTGGACAATCATTGTCTGAATATGAACCCAGGATATTGATAACGAACAACTTAGCCTACTTTACTAATCCCTAATTTCATCTATATGTGCTTGCATTGGATCAGGGCCTATTTACTTACCTACCTACTTACTTACTTACTCATAAGATTTGTGACCATTTTTCCATTAAAAAACAAAACGGAAGCATCTTACACTACTGAATGTTAACTCAAAGCAAACTGGAAAAAAGATGCTGGTTAATTTGGTTTCCGCAGTTAGTTTTCAGACATCCCATTGAGCCTTTAGCTGGAGTGCTTTGTTCACTCAAAACTGAGCCATGGGTGACCATGGCTGGTGATCTGGGAACACCCAGGAAAACATTGCTATCTTGCTACATCTATCTTGCTATGACACTACTTGGGGAATGGGACAAGTGAAAGAAGCTTTCCAGCAGCTGTGTTTGTACAAGATCATTAAAACAAATTGACTAAGGACCACATGTGAATGTGTGTCATTTTAAACTTTTGAAGACCTTCATGGCTAGTTACAGCTTTTTTTTGCATTCTAGCGAGTGATATATAGTAAGGAAAATGCTGTTTTACTGTCAGACATCTATGAATGTAACTAACGTTATGCTAGGGTTTCCCCCACCTGAAAAAATGTTTAGTTTAAAAGGGAATTAACAAAACACTAACAATTCTAAAAGATAGAAAAGAAGTTAAACGAAAGATCAAACTATTAAGGAGCGAAGAAGTCAAATTAAAAACAATATAGACTTTGAAAATCAAAGAGAAATGTGGAAGTCTAAACATGTATATTCAACATTTCTATTCAGAAGAGGATTTGTATTAGATGGAGGTCATTGTGGGATTGTACACAATAAGCTTTCTGAGCTTTACATTTCCCTCCCCCCCTCACTTTTTTCTCAGGAAAGTTGCCTGCTAACAAGGAATTTTTGGAAGCGGCAGGCATCATGTTAAGAGGTTGGTCCTTTGCCATAAAGCATACATTGTAACAGGAACAAACCTCCATCTTCTAATTGCAAGGCATCAGAGCAGCTAAAGTACTTGGCAATAAATGAGAAGCAAATATGTGTGGAAAAGAAAAAGTTTCGACTTGCATGTTTTTAGAATAGCTGTTGCATAAGAAAGAATTCCAGCCAAATGTCAGAGCCGTCAGAAAAAAGCTGGCATTCCTTTCTGGAGTGAAGTTTTGGGGTGCTTTGCAGAGTGCATTCTTCTTCTTTCTTTGTTTTATTTACATAGTTCAGAGTGCAGCTGCACATCTATTGGGAAACAATGGGGCATCTGAAGGTTTTTGTGTTCTTTTGTTCTGTAGGGGAAGGCCATCCCCGGAGGAGCGATTTGTTGTGACACCGACCTTTGCAACAGTTGGCATGGAGACCACTCAACTCACTGAAGAGAATACAGATTTTGCTTCCCGAGACCGTTACCATCATTCCTCCCTTATCACCCGAGAAGAGTTGGTCCATCAGTTCCAATGAGAGAGCTGTGCGCCATTCACTTCACCAGCCAATTAAAGACTGACTACAGACATACCACCTGATTAAAAGGCTTGCCCTTTTCACAACTGATCTTAATGAATGCTGAAACTTCCAATTAAGGGGAGCTGGGGGAGGGAGCGGCAGGCAAGTTCAAAACCTGCTCCGTCTTAAAAAAAAAAAAGAGGGCTCGGGATTTTGTTCCAGGGCATCAGATATTTTTGTGCAATAACTATCAATCTAAAATAGAACATGGTTTTGTAACACGGAACCTGTGTTTGCTAGAGAACATAGGACACCCCAAATTCCATTCCATAGGTAGGTCCTTCTGAAATCTAGCCTTGCCCCAGGCTCCCCCAAAGTGGTTAGTATTGACCGCCAAAGATCAATGGGACTATCCATTGGTTTTGTTGTTAATATTACTATTTGTAGTACTGTTAATTAAAATAGGGTTTATTAAATTATTTTCATATAATAAATATTTGGGGGTTGATGAGCAATCTGAAACTTAATGAAGAGGTCAATGTGTCCTGAACAATATTTTAAACTCATACTGACTCTTCCTTATTTATATTTCAAAAGTTAGGCAGAAACAATTAGCTATGACATAGAACTTAAATTGCACTTTAGTCTTCCGACTTCCATGCCGTCTCGGTCTTGCCCAGGATGCCGTAGAGGTAGTCACAACCACAATTGAGCCCAATGGATGAGAAGCGAAATGCCTTCTTCCTCAA
Organism: Boaedon fuliginosus; assembly: GCA_027560395.1. Classification (NCBI taxonomy): domain Eukaryota; kingdom Metazoa; phylum Chordata; class Lepidosauria; order Squamata; family Lamprophiidae; genus Boaedon; species Boaedon fuliginosus. Next base: position 67,952 of record JANHGC010002207.1, on the reverse strand, counting down.
GAGGGGGAAAAATCAGTCCACTCGCCTTTTGAAAAAAAACCTTTGAGACAAGAATTTATGTGCTTGGTAAAGCAGCTTGGAATCTGATGCCAGTAAAGTAACATTGCCAAATTTGATTTCTAAGTAATTAAAAACACTATGGAAACATGTTTTGTTCTGTAGTAAGAGTCCTCAAGGTTAATAAACTGTCATATTTATACAAAGATTAAATGCTACTTATTCATTTATCTTTCGCTTACAATTTGAGAGACTGTGATAAAAGTCAATAATTCTAAAGTTAAGTATAAAGTTAAGTATATATAAATAAGAGCTTTACATACCAGTTTTTCAAAAATTATCATTATCTATTTCCCCTTTTTTGTTTTTTTCTATCTCAATCTCTTTCCATTATTTTCCCCCTTTATTTTATTTGATAAATAATAAGTATTGTTGCTAAAACAAATAGTAAATAGTAAATGGCACTTCTTATTTGACTCCACAGTGCAGCCTAGTTTTATGTTCTAGGAAAAAAACCCTGATGTCCTGCTAATCCTTTTCAAATTTTTAACATAAGTGAAATATATCCACTTTCACTTCGTGCTGGAAAAAAACAAATCCTTGCCAATTAATTTTTTTACAAAGGTTGCAGATATTTCTACAATTTCTTCTGGAGTTAAAGTTCAGGTTCTAATTTCTTAAATTTCATTTTCTGAATGTTATATTTTATTTACTGAATTAATTTCTTAAGAAGTTTTTTTTTAAAAGATCTTATTAAATAAATTAATCATTGGGTGAACCCATTATATGTGAGGACTCAGTGAGCTACTGATTGTAATGGGGCCTATTTTTTATTAATTTTATTATTATTTTTCAAAAACAAAACAGATATTAAAATAACTCTTTGCTCCAAACTGAGCCATTTGGGTTTTAGATTTGTTTCTTGCATTCACCTTTATACTTCCATTTGATTACATTAGTTCCATATTCTTATTTTTTTTTAAATAATAATAATCATTTTTACCCATAACTCATCATCAATTCTATTCAATTTAAAATAATACTTGTAATGGGGCCTATTAAACCAGGGAAAAACCAGGGAAAAAATAGCTTATAACGTTCCTGTTTTTTGTTGTTTACATACTAATGCTTAAAGTGTGTGAAGCAAACAAGCTGAACTACTTCTCAGCAATAAAAATCAGTGTGGGATGGAAGTGAAATCAATTACTTTCAGAAGTATATTCCATTTCTCTAGATATGATCAAGCAGAAGGCTGATAGCCCATTGTGAGGAATGCTTTAATTTAGATTTGTACAACAAACAGAAGATTGAGCTTGATGGTCTAAATAGCTCCTTTGAACTGCTTGGTTTGATGATATGTTATTCCATATTTGGATAAACGGGTAATTGTATAATTAAAAGCATTTGATGCTAGTTAAATCACCAAAACTAGGTTATGTATGTTTCTGTGTCTGAGAAAGAAGAAATATGTGATTTTGATTTACATGGCAAGATGCCTGGGGGGGGTTTGTGTGTGTGTGTGAGTGATAGAACGAAAGAATGAGAGTGAATGAAAATAATTTTTCCCTTCATCTTAGATCCTAATGAAAGTTAATGCTGCTTTTTCACAGTACATGAGGCACAAATAAAATGTTTATGACAGAAGGAAGGAATGCAATACCTAAACCTTATGCAGGAATTACCCGGCTAATTCAAGCATGATGACTACGCGCTTTAGAATATTAGATTTAAGGCATTCAGGTTATCCTACTTGTGCAAAGAACTGAAAGAAATTAGAGCATCAAATATGGGACAAGAACAAGATATAGAAAGGAAAGAAAAAAATGCAGAAAAGTCAAAGCACCTTTTCATTGCTGGCTCCTTCATTTCCTTCCATTGAAAATAATGATTGCTTGTGTCAGATTTTCTACCTGTGAAAAATAAATTTAAGAACAGTTGATTTTATTCCATAGCTGGGATCTTGGCTTTGACAGCTGCATAGTCTGTAATATATAGCCAACATTGTGGTGTATTGAGCCTGGGAGACAATTTGATTAAGGACCTCATCCAGTATTGAAAGCCCTCTTTTATCTCAGTATAGGTAGCCCTCGACTTATAATAGTTCATTTAGTGACCGTTTGAAGTTACATCAGCTCTGAAAAAAGTAACTTATGACCATTTTTCACACTTATGACTATTGCAACAGCTCCATGGTCATGTGGTTTACATTCTGATGATAGGCCACCGGGGTGTCCCAGGGTCATGTGATCATCTTTTGCGATGTTCTGACAAGCAGTCAATCAGGAAGCCAGATTCATTTAACAACCATGTTACTAAATTTAGCAACTGCAGTGATTCACTTAACAAATGTGACATGAAAAGTTGTAAAATGGGGCAAAACTCAGTTAATAAATTTCTCAGTTAGCACCATAAATTCTGGGCTCAATTGAGGACTACCAAAGCCCTTTCATTACATCACCCAGCAAGATTCAACCAAGACTGGAGCTCAAGACAACCTACAAATTTACCCCTGCATGGCCCCATGGGAGTCTGACAACCAAAGCAAATACTGTTTCTTTCACAGGAACAGGAAGCAAGTTCAAAGCCCAAGAGAGGGTATACATCTCTCTCTCTCTCACCCATGTTCTCGATTGCCCAGGACCTCAAATCATGTGGTCCTGTCCACCATAAAATCAACTTTCCAAATAGCCTCCAGGTTTCCAGTGTCTTTCTCCGCACTTGGAACTGAACCCAGATGGACATTTTTTCCAACAATAGTATGGACTCATAGGGGTAATATTGTAATTGCAATTCATAAATGCTTTCTATCTCCTTGTTGCTAACTTTTAATTTAGCTCCATGCCATTTGGAACTATTAATAATGCTAACATTTTTTCATATTTAACTGGCTTGTTCCAATTCACAGGTTCATTTTCCAAATCATTGACTTTCATTAATTTTCACTATTGATTGATCATTAATTTTTGCTAAAATGGTTATTTTGCCATTTTCATGTTTTTAATTCTGTTCTGCATTAATTTATTCATAATTAATACATCCCTTACTTCTTTCTTCCCTAGTTCCTGGCATGAATACCACACACGCCCTTTCCCTCTCTTTTCTCTGCTTACATCTTTAAGTCGCGGTTTTGTGAATGTTAGGCAGACAATAGAACAATGTTGAAGTATAGTGTAGATGAGAGAAAGCAGAGGATAAAAACTGTTTAGAGAAATAAATATGATTTATTATTTCTGGATTAAAGAGTGTAGATTTGATGAAGATCAGACCAATATTTAAAAACTTTCCCCAAAACTGTGTAACTTGCTTTTATGCAAGTGCTGCAGTTTGTAATTTTTTTTTTGTTTCTGGGATTTTGAGTATTATCCTACCTAGACAGTCATTACATCTCTGAAAAAAAAGTGTTTGTTCAGCCAGAAATGCTTTGGGGTTTTTGTTACAGGATAGTTAGTTACCTCAATAAAAGCTAGTGCATTTTATTTATTTATTTATTTATATTTATACCCTGCCTCATTTCCCCAGTCAAGGGGAACTCTAGACGGCTTACAGTAAAACAATTCAATATGATACAACATATAATAGTTAAAACATTTCTAAATCCAGTCAGTCACAACAGTCATCCAAGGGGAGGGACATGTTAGTTCCAGG
>JANHGC010002207.1:49496-60316 GCA_027560395.1 Boaedon fuliginosus | reverse complement strand
GGAATTTATATGTATAAAACATGGCGCCTCAGAGGTTTGAATATGGTGCCACAGTCAGTTTGAAAACTGCACATGCTAAGTAGAGAGAGGCAAAACAGCACATGCTCTATAGAGAGTTGCTGCTTGTTCATTAAGAGTGTCCTTTTGCGCCCCCAAAAAGCCCCCCTACCCTTTGGTGACCCTGGCAGTGCTGATCTTACTACTCTTTTCTCCCTATCTGCCAAGTTTGAGGTAAATTGGTGGAGAACTGCAAGTTTGCATAGAGCACATACAAACAAACACTTAACTTTTATACATATAGATAACTCTTATCCTTTCTGTGGAGTCTGTTTCTTCTGAATAAGCTTTCCAATGCTATGTATCATCCTTTTATTGGGATGATTATATAATGTAAATTTTTAATAAAAACAAAGGTCAAAATTAGAAAGCTATTGTAACCTTTTTTTTCTAATTTGTCTTGTGGCCTTTAATGCTGGAAATACAATTTTGACTAAAAGGAGAAACAACTTATTGCTACAATATTGAAAGGATCATATAATAGCTTTTGAATTTAAACACTTGAATTCTATAAAGAAATAATAGTAAAACTACAATTAAGCTGAAAATCAGGAGATTTAAATTCCCCATCACCATAAGAAAAATGTAGCTTAGATATAGAAATTCTGGGACTTAGATCATTCCATAAAACCTTCTTAATTATTTATCAATATGTTTAAAACACCTTAAAGTATTAATATAGGAAGCCATATATCTCACCTATAGTAATATTTTATTCATTTTTCTTCATATAAGAAAATCAGTATTTTTCTTCATTTTTTTATATTAATGAGACAAGCAATTTGAAATACTGTTATCCAGAAATGAAGATATATTTAAATGCATTCAAACTTTTCATTTTTGAAAATTTTCCTAAGTATATTATAGTCCACAGAAAGAGATTATTATTAATTGAATAACCTGAAAATCTACTAAAGTATTATACTATATCATTAAATGGTAATTTACTGATCTAAACATCCATAATTATTAAGGAGACATGTTTCATTTGTCAGCACATAAAAAACAATTTGTTTCTAAGACTATTTCTTAAGCACATTTACTAGATATGTCCCACTGAACATTAAAATAATTATTCCTTGGTGCCCTAACATGTCACAAATTGCATACATCGAGTTGTTATATACTGCTTATCAGAGCTTTACAACACTCCTCAAGCAGTTACAGGGTAGCATACTGCCCTCAAACAATCTGGGGTCCTCATTCTACAGACCTTTAGAAGGATGGAAGTCTGAGTCAGCCTTGAGCCTGGTGAGATTCAATCTGACAACCAGCAACAGTCTCGCACTGGATCATCGAGTCACAAACAAGTAATTACAGATTGCTTCATTTCTCCAGGATATGCCCAATTTACCCCCTTGGGGTTAATTACCTCCAGTTTTAGAACTACGGGACGCGTTCCTATCACAGAAATTATCACACAGCTTCAACACATTGTGTTTAACCTTTATGGAGTAATGTTACATTAGCAGAATAAGAAATTAAGAATTTGGTTTCTGATGCCCATCAGGATGGCAATGTTTATTATTTTTTATTAACAATTTGTGGTTTCTCTCCGGGTTTGTACATTTTTTTGTATTGAATCTTACCATCTAGAGCAGGGGTGTCAAACTCACATTGTCACGGCAACGTCACATGACGTATCAGGACTTTTTCTCCACTAAACGGGACATGGGCATGGCCATCATGTGACGCATCTGGCCTGCGGGCCGGGAGTTTAACAGCCGTGATCTAGAGTGATGCCAGCACTTTCCATAAGCTTTATCCTTCCTTCCTTTGGAGAATTTTACCTTGGATGTTTTTGTAATATACCATATATGTGATTTGTTTATTATTTATATACTTGGTACCTCTTCTTGAAGAAAAGATATGAGCATTAAATGCAGCAGAGCTTTCTGCCCATAACTTTCTAATCAGAACAGAGCAAAAGTTAGAGAATGCTGGAGTTGTGACCCATGTAAAATATGGTTGTGAATGGATCAGATCCTCAAGCAAAGATCTGTGGATAGACCAATTGTGTGACAATGCACACAAAACGAACCTGGCATGTATGATTGCAACTTAAATGGTGTATCACTGTGTCCTCTTATTTGACACAACTCCTAGCTAGACATTCTTCTTGGAATGTCTGATTTAGCCGTTCAGGCTGAAATTAGAATGAGAGTCCCTTAACAAGGAGAAAAACTTTCCCACCCAAAAGGGAAATGGGAGGCTGTAGTCTTGAGGCATTCAGCCCAAGAAATAATATAATCCTAGAAGAATGCATCTCCCGTGAGGAAGTTCTCAAGCTGTAGCATTCCACTTCGGCATTAAAATAGCTGTTGCTTGTTTGGCTGCCATCTGTCTTCAGATCCAGGCTTCTGAAATGTCATGGGGCTTGCTTGCTCAGTATTAAAACAGAAGACAAAGCCTTGTTGTCCAAGTCCAAGTTTTGTCAGGTGGGGGTGTAAGAATCTTTCACGCCCTGCAGTTTATAATTGGGATTTGTTTCATAGAGAATGTATTATTTTAAGGTGGATTCTCAAGTGGCCCAAACAACATCCATTTCAACCACATAAGCCTAGCTCTAGTTTTCCTGGGGCACCTTGGCTAAGGAGAAGGACAGATCTCACTCCTTTGGCTACCTGAATCAGACGAGTTTTTGTTCTTCACTTCGATCAGTTGTTAGAAATCTGGCCATGATATTGCTCCAAAAGCAGCAAGCAGAAGTAACAGCGCTTGAAGCAACTGTTCAGGCAAGCAGAAGTAACTAGTGAAGCCCTTCTCCTCAATGTCATAGTTCATCATCTGTGAGTTATTTTGCCATTGGGGCAGAAAATCCCAGAAACCCAGAGTCAAAATGCACAGATGTTTTAATTTGGTACTTTAATTAGTGGATTTGATTTTACAGCATTTTTTTGTGGTGGTTATGAAGAGGATTTATGCCGGTTGAGCAAATCCGTAGTTGTTTAGTAAATGCCAATGGTTCAAACACACTCTTCTAATTGTGCACTGTTGGCTGGAAATTCTTTGACAAAACAGATGCAAATTCTGTTCATGTGACTGTGAGATGCTGCAACCGGCAAATAAGGCAAAGCGATTGCCAATATCTCAAATATAGTCACATAACCATGGAGGGTGGGGGGGCACCACAACATTTTAAGATGAGTACCCATTCTGGGCTGGTTGTAATTTTGAGCAACTGGTCTTTAAGCAGCTGGTCCTAAGTCAAGGACTACCTGTATGACCTATCAAGCCACTGATGATTCTTAGAGACAACATACCGTAGATAGTTATTCTCTATGATTTGATTGTTAAAGTCTTTCAACAGAGTGCTTATCACCACTGTAACTAAATCCATGCACATTGCTGCTGGTCACCCTCTTCTTCTCTTTCATTCCATCTTTCCCAGAATTAGAGTCTCCTCTAAAGATTTGTATATTGTGTCCACAGTAGTATCATTTGAGCCTGGTCATTTGTGCCATGAGTTAAAACTCTAGGTTGATTTTTTTAAAATTAAGGTTCCCTCAATTTTAGGTATGGAGCTTTTGCTACATGTATATGCACACTCTTAATTCCAAACGTATGAAGAATGTCGTCGTAAAGCTAGTGCTGCACTTCAGGGCTAAAGTCCAGCCCCAAATGGTCAATCACAAAAAAGCTGGCAATGTGCAGTGTTTCCAAAGAGCCCCAGGTATGCGCACATAGACTAACAGAAATATGGCTGAATCAAAGTATGCTCCAGCATCATTTCTTATTTTGTTATTTTTTTCAAGAACAGAGCACTTATTCTGCTGCAAGTGTGCCTAGCCTCAGGGCAGATGCATTAAACTGCAATTTGTTAGTGTTTGTTATGAAGATGACATGATTGTATTAATTTACTTGGCTTTACATGCAGCTAATTCCTGATGGCTCTAAACAGCTTACAGAATGTCAAACAAAAGGTTCAAAATGTCATACCATCATACCACGACAGCTCTATCCCTGGGTAGACTAAACTTACACATCCCAAAAAGACTCACTGAGGAGCCTTCTTGGATTGGGGGGCAAAACCAAGATTTCTGGGAATTTCCCTAGATAGGCGTCCAACTTGACCCTTTAGAAGCACTGTTAGAATACCTCTATTGGAATTTTTGGCCACTGTGGACATTGTGAGTGGTAACGTTCACTACATGGGCTGAAAGTTATACAGAATGCAGATGAAATAAAATTAAAATAATAGTTATGTAGAAAAAAAGCAGTCAAGCCTGGAATAGTAAAGAGAAGAGATATTTGAGGGTTTTCCTACTAGAATGTTGCCCATAGTTATCCAAAGGGGATTCCCAGAAGTCCAGGGTTTAAAATTATATAGTTATTTATTTAGAGATAGAACTAAATTTCAAAACAAGAGCTAGCCTCATACGCTACACTGAATTGTAGTCAGTCTGATTCTAGCTTAGCATTATGTATAAATCCAACCATTGCACTTTGTAAACCATCATGAAAGGCTCAGCAGTTTATATGAATTAGATAGTTGTGGTTTATTCGATTAACTAAAATTATTAAAATTAAGAAAACCATAGATTAGAGCCACATCTGAATTCAGTAACTGAAATTATATGACCAAATATAGGCTTTTAGCTTAGAGTTTCCTGAGGAAATAAACACATTTCTCAGGAAAAAGAGGGTTGAGAGATCTTAACACTGGGATTGCAAACATAATAGAGAGGTTTTTAGAATGGAATGGAATGGAGTGGAAGGGAAAGGAACAGAACAGAACAGAACAGAATAATATTGTTTGCTGACCAAGTATGATCGGACACACAACGAATTTATCTCCGGTGCATAAGCTCTCAGTGTACACACAACCAACAAGTAATAAACCCTGATCATAATCATAAAATACAATCATCATAAAATAAGATACAACACTCAGTGATAATCATAGGATACTAAATAAGCAAGCAACGTAAATCATAAGATACAGAGTTATAGTCATAAGAAGCTAGGAAATAAATAATAGGAAAGATAAGAAGGACAATAGTAATACAGCCCTACTAGGTGGTTTGGGATCCCAGGGCATAAGGCAGTGTTGTGGGAATTAGTTGTTTAGCAGAGTGATGGCATTGGAGAAAATACTGCCCTTGTGCCTCGTTGTTTTGGCATGCAATGCCCAGCCTATAGTGTCATTAGAAGTTGATTGGTTTACAGAGCAATTTGAGACTTTATGAATCCAGGCTATGCCACAAGTCATCAACAAACATGCTCAATGATGTCTCCGTACCAAGCCCTGACCTGATTGAAATGGATCCAGATAACCTGCTTTCTTCAGGTTCTCTAGAGCTGAAGCCCAACTGTCTTCTTCATCACCTTCCCTAAGCCTCCTTCAGTGTGAAAGGGATCACCACCTTATTCTAGAAAGGCGACACCATTCCAGTGGCGACACCACAGGTCACTGTGTCCCAGGCCACCAAAGATCCAATTGCCTGCCTTCCCTCTGTCTATCGTCATGTTTCCAGCTTTACCTCTGATCTCCCTCTGATCCCTCACTCACCTCTTACAGGCCAAGAGGTTCTTTCATCCCACTTATCCACCAATTACACAAGAAATACATTTACTAGAACCAACACAGACATGGAACCACACACACAGGACCTTACCCCAGGCCCACACAGCAACCCTTTCCTTAGGCTGCACCTGTGCTCAGGCACTTGCCAGCCCAAAGCTGAAGGACAGGCTATTGTGGACAGCTTCATCACACACCCTGCCAACACCAGCCCCCCCCCCCACAACCTGCCCAGTAGAATGAGAACCAGATTATAAGGTGCCTTTTAAATTTCATCGTTTTTTGTTCCCAGCTTAAATGGCTGAATTCTGGCCCTTGGTGATACAATCTCTTCATTTATCCAGTGTGGGATGTGATATGGAGCTAAGTTGGCAGATAACAAAGGGTCTTTTCAGCCTCTGGTTTGAAAAGCAGCAACATGATCTCAGCTTGGAATAGCTGTGAAGAAAAATGGGAAATGTAAACTAGTAAAGCGGTGAATGATTAGAAGCCATTCTTTTTTTTTTAATTGTACATTTTTTTCCCAATGGAATGTAGCCGCTGAAACGGATACTTTTTCATAGTTATTGACTTCCATTTGGTTATGCATCAAAGCTGATGTTCATGATCTCCGAGATCTTTTGCAGTAATTAAATAAAAATCTTTATTACAGTCATAGACCAGCCTAGAAGTAATTAAAATTAATATCTATGGGTTAGTAATATGACTTCTGTAAAAGAAACCTAGAAAGAAACCTACTTTTTACGTCTGGGTGAGTAACCAGAACGTGTCAGCGGACTGGGGTTAGATCCCTGTTTTTCAATCTTGACAATTTCCTGATGTAGAGATGCCACTTCCCCAAATTCCCTAAATGGGAATTCTGGGAGCCAAACCTCATACATCTCAGCCCAACTCCCTTCACAGGATTGTTGTTGTGGAGAAAATAGAAGGAGGAAGGTGTGTTAGATAGGGGTTATTTGTAAAAATAAATAATAAAATAAAATAGGGAAATAGTGGTTTAGAAGTTCCCATGACCCAATTGATTGAATCTGGGACCTTCCTGGGTCTGTTTAAAGCTAAATTTAAAATTACGTAGGTTAGTTGACTCACAACAACCCAGTCAAAATCATTATGCAAATAGGTCATGTGCATGTTGATATCAACAAAGCATCGAATTATTTATCTCAGGATACATATTTTGTATAAACAAAGAGTTATTGGTGGAAAGGACCAGGGGATATTGGGAGTCAGGCTAGCTTATTGTTCTGCTTAACAAGTCTGATAAATGTGCATATTATAAATAAACCACCAATCAATGGCAGTAAAAGAGTTGATGTTGAGAATGGATGAGCAGCTTGTGATTCCCAGAAGCTTTTGGGATTGTATTATCAAGTGTACTGTATTGGAGAGCCAGCTCGATGTAGTGACAAAGGAACCAGCTAGAAACCTGTAGACCGTGAGTTCTAGTGTTGCCTTAGGAATAAAACCAGCTGGATGATCCTGAGCCAGTCACTTTCCCTCAGCCCCAGGAAGAAGACAGTGGCAAACTAGTTCCAAAATCTTGCATAGAAAACTGCAGGGATTTGCCCAGCCAGTTGCCAGGAGTTAAAAAAAAAGTGACTCAGGCAAAAAAAAAATCATTAGTGACATAATTTTCCATTGCTTTGGAGAGAAAATATCAAACAAGTGCTGGATGGCTCTCTTGGCTTGAAATTCTGAAATCTGTGTTCCCAACACATCTGGAGTATGCTTGGGTGGGGACAGCTGCCTTCGTTTTTATTTTTAAGCTTCTGTTCATTGTAATGGTAGATTTGCTTTGTTTTTGTTTTTTCCGGGCTGTCGTATTGATATATTATTAACTAGTTTGCATATCAGTTCATGGGAGAAAAGCAGTACCATAAAATAAATATACAAGTTTTAAAATAAATGCAAGAAGAAACAGAACACAAGCGCAGATCCACAATCTTTGGAGGAAGCGGTTATCTTCAAAGCAGATGGGGACCAATAATGACGCACGTGGGGAAAAGGTGGCGCTTGGCAGGAGGACAGCACCTCTCGAAGGCCAAGGGTTTGGCTTCCCGGGATGTCAAATGGGCAGAGGGATTCCTGGCAGAACAGAAATGCAGATTGTTGTGGGAGAAGCCTTTGCAGAACACAACTCTGTTCTAGTCCTACAAAACTATTTGGTTCTTTTGCGGGGAGGAGTAGCAGTAAAAGCAGGAATTGAGTATGTCTAGTCAGGGGTGTCAAACTCAAGGCCCGTGGGCTGAATCCGGCCCAAGGGGTGCTTAGATCTGGCCCATGGGGCTGCCCTGGAAACAGAGAAGGACCTCTGTCAATGCCTCTGTCAGCAAAAACGGAGCTCAGGAGGGCTGTGGGTGGCCCTCCTGAACTCTGTTTTCACTGGCAGAAGGTTGCAGGAAGCTGTTGCAGCCGGAAATGGAGCTCAGGAGCCAGTTTTCGCTGACAGAGCACTCAGGCCACCAGAGGTGCCCTTCATATGGGTGACATCAAGCTGGCCCCCTGAGGACAAACACAACCCTGATGTGGCCCTCAATGAAATCAAGTTTGACACCCTTGGTCTAGTCTAATGAAAAGAAGGACTAGAGGTGACATGATAGGAGCTTCCCAATATCTAAGGGGCAGCCAATAGGTCCAACCTCTTATCCAAATCACCTGAAGCAATGGATGGAAACTAATCAAGGAGAGGCGCAACCTAGAACTAAGGAGAAATTTCCTGACATAACAATCAGTGGAATAGCTTGCCTCCAGAAGTTGTGGGGTGCTCCATCACTGAAGGTTTTTAAGAAGAATCTGAATAGCCATTAGTCTAGAATGCTATAGGGTCTCCTGCTTGAGCAGAGGGTTGGAGTAGAACAGTGGTCCCCAACCCCCGGGTTGGGCCTACTACCAAGCCGTGCTCTATTCACAACCGGGCTGGGGCATACATGTGCGTGCGGCTCAACTTGTGCATGTGTGTGCACACTGGCTCCTCGCTCGCAGACCCAGTTCCCCTCCCACCCGCTAGACCGCCAAGCTGCAAAGGTTGGGGACCGCTGGACTAGAAGACCTCCAAGGTCCCATCCAACTCTGTTATTCTTAAACCATGGGGGAAATTTAGGCCTCTGCTATCTACTGCCTGTTGGCCCTGTCATGCTTGCATTCAGGATTGTAACAGAACCCTTGGGGTTTTGATTAGGACAGGAAGAGCCTGTCCTAAAGGGAGCCTCTCCCTTTTCCCTTGACCTTTGGGCCAGGTGGCAGGGAGTTCATAGCAAAGAAAAGAGGTGGAAATAATGTGATGCTGACTGTCAAATGCATCTTCAGCTGAAGCCTCTGTATCCTTTGGAGATGGTGCACTGGAAAGATGAGGGTGATGGCGGCATGTGGATCTTCCTTAGAGGTGATCTTTGAAATTGATTTCACAGAGCACAGGCAAGTTTTCCAGCTGGGTTGTGAAATATTCCCATTGCTGGCAATGCTTATTTGGAAGAAAAGTTGTAGTAAAAATGGTACCAGGAAACACAGTCTTCAAAATGCCAGAAGAAGGAAGGTGAAAACATTACTAGTTATATTGTGTAGATGGAATAATGTGCAGAGCAAGGACAGTCCAGAGAAGTTTGAAGCTCCTGAAGTTTGATAGGCAATCAGTGGGAATTGCACTTTGTGAGAACAGTGGAACAGTCTTGAGCAATACCTGAATACAGTGTGGGCAATTCTTCTTACCTGAGTTTCTTAACAGCAATAACACTTAGACTTATATACTGCTTCACAGTGCTTTACAGTGCTTTTCTAAGTGGTTTGCAGAGTCAGTATATTGCCCTAAGGAGGAGAATCAAAGGAAGACAATAGAAGAGATAAAAATGTGATATTCTGTTTTGTGCTTTAAAGTTAGATGGCTTTTCAGGTGCTTAATAAGAGGAATAAGGGCACTATTAAGGTTTAAAATGCAGGACTGGGATCCGAAGAGTGTTTTTTTGCTCTGCTTTTGACTTTCTGGCTGAAATCACCTCTTGTAAAGTCAGCAAAAACCTGTTGGCCATCAACTTCTCTGTGGCCAAACTTTAACAAACTCTGGATCTCCAACTGGGGCAATAAGATTTTGAAGTTGTGTGGATTTTAATAGAGCGTGTATAATGAATGTGAATCCAATATTCTCCTTGCTCCTACCGTAATTATATTAAATTACAATTCCCATTAGTCCCACTCACCGTGGCCAGTAATATCTGGAGTGCATTAAACTGGGAAAACTGCATTATTTTAGATCTTCAGTAGAAGTAGAAATCAGATCTTACTGGAAAGTAGCCTCAAAGCTTGGTGACTTGTCATGTTTTGTGACAAACCCATTAATTCCTTCCCTTTCTTTTTCTGTTCTCAGCTCATGCTGCAGAACATGGGAGAAGATACTGCCTGTCCTGGAACAGCCTCCACTCCACCTGTAGGACATTAATTAATTACTTAATGCCAATGTGCTTCAGCCTATCCCTGGGCACCATTCATGCTTTCTGTATACGATTGTGCGTAACAAGTTAAGCCACCAAGTTAATTACTTTTTGAATTAAAGGCCCCATCAAAATCTGTGAAAGTGTTTTGGTAATTGTGTGCTTTCTGTAACACCCCCTCCCTCTCAAACTATGCCTGTAGGGTGCAATAGAAACTGAAGCGGCGGGGGGAGGGGGATGTTGAATTTTGAGCAAAATGTGTTCTCCCAAATAAATATACATGTCCCAGGATAATGTTGAAGGATCCAATCTTAGTCAGTCAGCAGGGTCAAAGATTTATTCTTCCAAGCTGGCAACTTCTCTGAAGGGAAGGAGAGGAGAGGGCAGGGGAGGTGTGGTTCCCTGATGATGGGCTTCAGCAAGAGCCCAAAGGCTTGGTAGAATAAACCTTGAGTCCCAGTGACCGACTCGGATTGTATCCTGCAAAATAGGTTCTTTTTAGGTTACAAGAAATGGAAATCATTGTAAAATCCCTTTCAGTATTGGCATTGACTCCCATTCTATGAGATAACCAAGTTCTTCAATTTGCTTCCCAGTTCCATAACAAGAGAAAGAAAAGAATTAAAATACAAACCGAATAACCAGGCACTTTACATGCCCACACATTCCTTTATCAGAAAAGTAAAAAAACAAAACAAAACCATAATGCTTGCCCATTTCCTCCTTGCTAGGATGGCTCCCTTATTATTTATTAATTACACTTTTATGCCGCCCAACTCCCGAAGGACTCTGGGCGGCTTACAACATGGATAGCAATA
>JANHGC010002207.1:23433-43261 GCA_027560395.1 Boaedon fuliginosus | reverse complement strand
TTTTATTGTTACTGTTGCCGCCTCGAGTTCCCCTTTGGGGTGAAGAGAGGCGGGGTATAAATCTAATAAAATTGAAAATTGAAATTTTAGAAAGAGTGTACCATTTCTGAATTTCTTGAGGGCTATAGATATAACACCAGCTTGTGTGGATACCTTGTGTGGATCCAGATGGCAGAACACACCATTCTAATGGCATCTACCACACACCTAGATGTGGTCTCAATGGCAAACATAACACACACCTGAGGTATAAAATACACCCCACACAGCTTTTCTTTCTTCTTACATTCTATTTTGTGATCATATAGTGGACATCTGTAAGGTAATTTAAGTGAGAAATTGGCTACATAAAGGGATTCAGATAAATCATTTTGTATTTTAAAGGTAAAACATCCCATGGGTTTTCTTAGTTCTCAGTACCAAGACACCCACCAACCATGTCCCTCTAATACCATGCAGTAGACATTTGCAATTGTCTTCCACTGATACTCATGTGCAAAAATAGAGATACATAAGGAAAATTGTTTAAAGTTTTTTCCTTATATGGAAATGGTCATATATTCATGAATGGCTCTTCTGAAGCCCTCTGTTAAAGACAGTTCTCTCCTCTACAGGCTTTCCTAATCTTCTATGAACATGTTTTAGCTATTTTTGCGGCTGAAGTTAAGCTTGTGAAAATGATTATTCCAGGTTTGGGTTGTTTCGTTTAATTTATTTTAATTTGCTTTCTTAAGATGTATTTGAAAATATTTTTAAAAATAAAAATATTTTAAATGCATCTCGAACTTTTAAGATGCAATGGGGCAGACATCTATGTAAGCAAATAAGCCTACTGAATATTTAATCAGTGGTGCTCACACATCCCAAAATTTGTGTCTTCCTTGTGTTAATCTAATTCTGTAAAATAATAGATGAGTTGAAGATTGGTGCTTTTGTTCTTTGACCATATAATTCTGCCTTTTGGCCAAATGAGTTGCTACATGCAAAAATGTATAATGGTATCATAACAGTTTTTCTTTTATTTTTTTCTAAAAGGGAAAAGTAGTTATGAAAGGACAAGGACATGGAAAGATGTTCTTGGTCTTTCATTGACCATAAGCCCTCCTACACCTTAAAAAAAACACATAAGGAACCTTGCTCAATTTGATTTCTATGTTGACCTTAAATGCTTAACTGCTAAGTTCATTTTTAAAGGACAGGTGCTGAGGACAATTAGCATATATAAACTTTGAAGATTGTGACTACATACACAGTTATTTATTTTAGCTAAAATCGCATGGGTTGTCTTTCCTAATACCTTGCTCTATATTGAATTTCATATTTTATTCTAATAAAAATATGTTTCATGTTTTGGTCTTGGTAACAAATATTTTTTTTTAAAAGACAATATTCTAACTGTAATGGAAACACTTTATGTAACACATTATTTATCTTCGAAAATTCTAGGGTAACTCAGTGGTGTACACAAGCAAAACAAAACCAGAGAATCTCAGCAATTTTGTTGTATATCATATAAATAAATATAAATAAAGAGAATAAGAAAATATGTTATGGTTTGCACAAAAGGCAGACAGGTGATAGGTCCAGAGGCCAGAAGGGAGTTGGAAAATGATGCTACTAGGTTTGCAAAACAAAGAGCAGTTTACTCATAATGAGACATTTGCATCTATGTGGTTTAAAAAAAAAAGGTAAGCCCCCTTTTTTTAAAAAGTGGGGTTGAACGTTCTTCAAATATTTGTGATGTTTCTGTTTAACAACTGCTGCATTCCATTGCCTCCATTCAGTAATCCCACTCTGGGGAATGTTGCTTATTAAAGTTAATTTGAGCTTTTCCAACAGATTAACAAGGAACAGGATCTGAAGTGCAGGTCTATTTATTTCTCTATGAGCATTAAGTAGGAAATCAGGCTTGAACAGTTTTTTGTAGCTGACCTTTCTGAAATAACGTTGAAGAACCCTATGTCCTGATTTAGAATTAAGCTTGATGTCACGAGTGGATTTTTCTACTCTTGGAGAAATATCTTTTTTGGTGGATATCTACTTTACTAGCATGCCAATAGAGGAGAAGAAATGCTGTTTTGCAGAGTTGTTGGTGGCATGGTCAGGGAAGCCCACAGAGTGGCAATTTCTTCTTCTTTGTCTTTAAATAATTCCTATGTTTTATTGTTAAAATACTGACGTACAAAGAAAGTAGGAAAAAGCAAGATAAAGCAAAAAACAAAAACCCTACCACATTTGCATTTTAAAAGCATAAAAAAGAGAAAATAAATTGCATTCTAGGGACATATCCTCCCTTTCATTTGTATTCCCAACCACTAGCCACAGTTTAAACATTTAAACTTTGCATCAAACAGTAATTGTTGCTGGTTTCTATTTAAATCCTAAAGACCATATTCCAGATGTCTAAATCTGCCCTTCTCTGTGATAATTGTATACAACAGGAGCCCTTCCTGCTTGAATTTGGTTAAACTTCCAGAATATGTACTTTCAATTTTTCCACCGCAGCACATTCTCCAGTTTCAGCTTCCTGATCTGATATGGTGGGCCACGTATCTCTTTTCCGAACAAAGTGGCACTTTCAGGGAGGAAATGTAACCTGTGAGTTGAGCATCCCTGAATTAAGGCTAAAATCTCCCAGCACTAACTTGAGTGTAAGCATAATTGAACTTACAGTATGTGGAATTTGCTTTTGCAAAATGCAAAGTAATTGGTCCACATTGAATCTTGCAACTTTCCCATTGATTTAGCTGCACACACAAAAGTCAGTAATCCCAAGATAAGGAAAAGTAATTCATATGAGCAAAAATAGAGTTGTATAGGTTACAGCTCTTATACTTGGAAAGAGAGAGATGCATATAAAACACGTAGATATAAATCTGAAGTACATTTGCAAACCAAATTGGACCTTACTCTCCTATGGAATGCTTCTGTTCAGGATTCTTGTCAATCATCCATGCCCTTTTTAAGGAGTCTCCATTTCGTATCCTTTTTTAAAAATTCCCTACCATTCATTCACAACAGTCAGCATTATGTGGCTATTGAGCATGTACCATCTTCACTGGGTGTTGGTGATGGTGTTGGTGGTTGGGACTTCCTTTCTTTTGACGCCTCCTACCCCAGGTTGTTTTTATACTCCTGAAAAAAACATGGACTTCTTAGCTACCTTTATCCTTCTCTTTTTTGTGAAATGTAATGTTTTACATTACAAAATGATAGATACATAGATTTGCTGGTGTATATTGGCATTCTGGTGCCTTACCAAATACTGAATTAAATGTACCCTCCACCAGAACGGCATAAGAACCACTTAGATGGGGCTAATTGATGAAATGAAATGAATGAAACCATACTATTAAGACATGTTGGGACAAGGCATTCTGATTTAATATTTGTTATTAGTTTATCTAAGCATAAAATACAAAGAAAAAAAAACATGGAAAAGTAAGAAGAGAGGAAAGGAAAAAGAGGGGGTACAGTGTAACGGGGGGGAGAAAAAGACACCAACTTCTGACTCTCTTTGGCTTGTACATACTGTTCTGTGAGAGCAAAAGGTTGTGGTTGTAATGTTGTTACCTTCGACTGTGCCAAAGGGACAAGGCATTCTGGAGGCGGCCAGTAGGCAGATTGAGATCAAGGTTCTTTCTGAAAACAAAGGGAGAAAGGTGCGTGTGTTTTGAGTGCAGATAGGACCAGTGGCTTTTTCTGCACATCAGATACTGAGCTCCAGGTTCAGGCATCAGGCAAATTGCTGAGTGTTCAAGTTGGTCCCAACTAGTTTTTTGTTAAGTGGGGACATGTTTTATTTTTTAATTACTTAATTAATAATATTTATAACTCATCCAAATCCCGATGGGTTCTAGGTTGAGTATAGGAGAATATTTGTTCATATGGTTGAAATGAGGGGTCCTTGTTGCTCTCTCTGAGCTTGGTTGTTTTCTTGAAGACATTTCATTACCCCAACTAAGTAACATCATCAGTGCTAATAGTACTAGGATTCTGGGTTAGCTACAACAAAGACAAAAAAACTCCAAGAAACTAAATATAATACCATCCCATGCCATTGATAATATATCAGGTCAGGTGCTTTTAAAACTAAACTTATTTAATCTAAGGGCCAAGCATGCAGTGGAATAAAACTATTTGATCGTTTTTGCAGAATGTCGACTTTGAGGAGCAAGCAGATCATTTTTGTGTGTCTCCCCCACCCCCTTCTGAAAGGCTGACTTTCATCTTGGGAGGGAAATCCATGATACCAAGTTGGCCAGATGGAAAATTACCTTGACTTCAAACGCCGAGGCAGGAAGACAACATATTCCCAGAGTTTTACATTCGTGACTTTGAGAATCTGTTGCTTGGATGTGCATCTTCCTGGCTCGGTGTTTGAAGTCAAGGCAGTTTTTCCATACAGATAACCTTTAATTCTCAGTATTGCCAAAGCATGCCCATTTCTGGTGACTACTCTCAAGTGCTCTTCAACCACCCTTTTGTATGGATGGGAAAAATATTTAAAGGTTAAATTAGTGTGTGTATGTGATTAGAAAATTCCAAAGTCTGTCATTCATGAATGTTAGGGTTCTCACAGAATGAGGAAGATACAAAAACAAAGGGTCTGTTGGAGTATGTGTTTATTTGAAAAAAACAACACGGATCCTGATATGATATGAAAAAAAAAACCAACTTAATTAAAGCCCAGTATGTTCTGCTGCTTGTTTAATCCTATGGATGTTCTAGAAATGAGAAATATGAAACAAACAGGAACTTACAATCATTTCTATTGTTCATATAATCTGGTTTAAGGGGCTTAGTAATTCAGCCAGCAATCAGCTGCAAAAGAACCAGAACATGGAGAAAAACGGGGTAATAAGAAGGCGCTCGAGCATAATCAAAATCAAGATTTAGGAGATCATAGTGACAGGAGCAGAGGCAGGAAAAAAAAGTCCAAGAAAGTCCACAAATATCAGTCTGCTCCCTAAGTGAGCTTCAGAAACTGTTTCCATGAATGGGAGACTTTTGTAGACCGAACTTCACACTCCAAGGGCTAAGGCAGGGAAGGCATAAGATGGGACTCAGTAGATCCTATACCACCAACATGCATATGACCAACATGGACATTACTTTTTACCATTCATGAACATATATGCCACCTATTATCCATACTTAGTCCTATATGCACAGGCATACACTCGAACTTATATCAATTGAAATAGAGGTGGCCGGGACCTTAGAGATCTTCTAGTCCAACCCCTGCTCAAGCAGGAGGCCTATACCATTTCAGGCAAGTGACTAAACAGTCTTTTCTTAAAATCCTTCAGTGATGAAGCACCCACAATGTCTGAATGCAAGCTGTTCCACTGATTAAATGTCCTCATTGTTAGAAAGTTTTTCCTTAATTCCAGGTTGCTTCTTTCCTTGATGAGTTTCCATCCATCTTTGATAACTTTCCATCCAGGTTTTTCAGCCAAACTTCCTTTGGCACAGTCATATATTAAGATTCAAGGGCAAATGTCTGCCATCCATTAATAAACATATTTGCTTAGAGTTAGATTTCACCTCAGCCTTGTTTCTATTCTCTTTTTCTTCATTTTATTTTCAGCCATTATGACCAGACAAAAGGATGTAGAAAGTCCAAATACTGAAGCAAAGATTTCCACTTCCTATATAAGGAGTCTAGATGCAACCAGTACATCTGGAAATAATCAAGTAAGGACGTTGTGGACCAACTTAGCTTCATCATCTGTAGCTGCAACAGGAAGTACCACATCTTACGCCAAAATAATCAGATCTGTGAATGTGACACCACAGTTATCTCAAGTAATACAAACCAAGCGAGCAAGTGCCTCACGAAATATGGCAGGTATTGCCGAATCAGTGACTTTGAGGAAGCATTTTCCCAAGACAGAAAATTCTCCATTTTTGGAGAAAAAACATACAGGTGACTTGGGGGGAAAGACACTAAAACAATATAATGTATTACATGATTAGGCAACCATATGGGGCAGATGGGAGTTTTGAAAATGTGTTTGTGGATATTTTCATAATATGAAGACCATAACTGGACACATTTTATTTTAATTAATTTATTTATTTGTTTATTTATTTGTATTCCATGATGCCAGAATGTACATAGTACTAAATTATCAGAATCCCTCCACCAAAATAAATAAAATACAAAATATAAATCAATCAAAAACATTTGTGTACCAAATTCAAATATCCAGTTACAGCATGTCTCCCTCCTTGCATTTAACATAATAATCAGGACTTAAATGTTCTCCTAAATCCCAAATGGGAAGGGACAGACCAGATATCCAGACACTTGGGGTTGCCAGGGGTCGCCAAACTTGGCAACTTTTAAGACTTGTGGACTTCAACTCCCAGAATTCTTCAGCCAGCTATCAATTCTGCCAATTCTGGCAACTGAAGTCTACAAATCTTAAAGTTGCCAAGGTTGGATACCCCTGCTCTAGGCATATGCATGGGTAAAAACTTTTAAAATGTTGCTTTATACAGAAAAGTGTTTTTTATGACATAATAATGATAGAGCAGGGGTGTCAAATGCATGGTCCACAGGCTGGATGTGTCACATGCTGGCCCCATCCCAACCCAATTTAGCGAAGGCGGGGGAAAGTCCCGACACGTCACATGATGCCGCCATGACAGCACGAGTTTGACACCCCTGAGATAGAGGGTTCATTTCTGAATGAAGATGGTGAGAAGCAGAGTCATACATGTTTTAATGAGCAAAACATTGGAATAAAAAATAGTCTGTTTCTCCTCATCCCCTCCTGAAACATGTTTCAACTTACCCAGGGTTAAAGTTTATTAATGTTACCAGTATTATATTTACATTTAAGAGATTTTATTTCCTTGCTATATCTGTCTTTTATTACAGATTTCAATGCATTGTTCATTTCAAAAAATTATTTATTTATTATTTATTTAAATTTATTACCACCAAATTCTAGTGGACTTTGGGTGGCACACAAAAGTAAAAAACAAACAAACCTTTTTTTGTTAGCCACTCAGAGTAACTGATAAGTGGCCAGCTCTAGAAATTTAAATCATAAACCAACGAAGAAGGACATAATGAAACAGCCCTGTTTCTTATTGCAGCCATTGGGAACAACTACCATACAGCTAACACCTGGGATGAAGACAGCACAACATCCAGCTTCCATACTCCAGACATGGACAGTTCAACAGCATTCAGTCAGAGTTCAGAAAGGACTTCTCGGTTTCTTAGAGAGAACTTCACTGGAAAAGGGCCAGCTACTCAAAAAGAACTAGCTACATCTTCTGGTCCAATCCAATGGTCATCTCATGTAACATTTCCAATACCCCAAAGTAGGACATCAAATCAGGCCAAACAGCCTGATTCTTTAACAAGGATTGTGCTTACTCGGTCTTATACTTCTCCACAAACCAGTATGTATTTTTCTATATTTTCTATTCCTTACTGTCAGAAAAAACATGTGATGCAGCAGGGTGGGAATACTTTTGGTGGCCTTGAGTTTACATTTTATATTTCGTGGCAATCTTGGATCGCAAGAATAGCAATATGGATGCAAATGGATGGAGGTGTGACACCTATTTTGGGGCAAGTTTTTCCTTTTCCTTTTCCTTTTTCTTAAACTGTTTTTCTAGAATTCATATAAAAGTTTCTTTGGGTTATCGGGCTTAAAACAATGGTAGACTACCGCCTATAGTCAACAGCATAGTTTAAAAAAGACTACAAAGAATAGGCTGGGTACTTGTCAAAATTCTGCTCTAGAACATAGCTCTAATTTGGTACAGGTAGTGCTTGAGTTACGACCAACATTGAGCCCAAAATTTCTGTGGTTAAGGGAGACATTTGTTAAGTGAGATTACCCCCATTTTGCGACCTTTCTTGCCACAGTTGTTAGGTGAATCATTGCAGTCGATAAGGTAGTAACATGGTTGTTAAGTGAATCTGGCTTCCTCATTGACTTTGCTTGTCAGAAGGTCACAAAAAGGGATCACATGATCTTGGGACACAGCAATGGTCATAAGTATGAAATAGTTGCTATGCATTTTGATTACATGCTACAAAGGTTGTATGTGGGAAATGGTGATAAGTCACTTTTTTCAGTGCCCTTGTAACTTTGAATGGTCACTAAATGGACTGTTGTAAGTAGAGGACTGCCTGTAATGGATTGGATAAAAGTGAACAGGGTGACATTAAATCTGGGCAAGACAAATGTGTTGTTCAGTAGGCAATCAGAGATGTCAGGGGTGTCAAACGTCATCAAAATCTCTAATTATCAGGTAAACAAAACCCCAATCTTTGTTGCAATAATTGCTGGAATAATATTAAACTTTCTCAGTCTAGATGTCAAAATGAAATACATTTAAAGTGCCGAACTGATTATCTTTTTTCATATGTTTTGCCTTTCCTTTTGTTGATTTAGGGTGTAAGGCCCCAGGTCTGGAAACCTTCACTGGGAATAATAATAACAAGAACAACAACAACATTTAATATATATCGCTCATATCTGCTCCCTTTCCTTAGCTGTCCTTGCTGTCTCTTTTATTCTTTTCAAAATGGAGCATGAAATTATCAGGAATAAGTCTGCCAAGTAGCACAGTTTGGCAAGCATCGTATCTTTTTAAATTTGTGTTTCTACAGCTGCTCTTTTCTATGGAAGAGTTGCTTTTTCTTTTATCTGTTTTGCCCTGTTTGTGTGAGAGAAATTCTGTCAGGACTCGAAAGAGGCCTTCAACGAAGTATTTTGAAGGTTTTTCTTCTTGCAATTACTCCACACCATTGTCAAATAATTCAAATCCATCTCTCTCCCATTCTTAGAGTTGTAGCTTGGCAAACTTCACTGTAAAAGTCTGAGTGCGCAGCTTGCTGGGTTCAGAGAAATAGTTTCTTTGGACATACATGAAATCCACAAACAAGCGAATGATTTCCGCTAGAGTATTGCATCCCACTAAATTAGATCATTAAGACAATGCAGAACTTATTAGTCTTGCACTGACTGGACTTTATAGCTTAAAATGGATAAAGTTATAACAACAGTGCCAGCTTTGTTCACTCCATGAGAATGTTTTTGCCAGCACTGCTTGGCACAAATCGGACATGTGAGGCAGAGCTAATCTGAAGGTGCGTTGTTATTCTGGGTTTATTAATTTTTACCGGCTTTCTTTATGTTGATTTCTTGAATATTTCAATTTCTGCATTTAAAAGAAGAAAAGAGAGTAATATAAAAAATCATACTGGAGTCTGTAACATGGTGCCCCTCCCCCCCCAACACTAGAATGCTGGCTGGATGTTGGCAGCCCTCATGAAACAAAATATTAAACATATTGATACATTTATAGAGAGGTCATTGAAATAATTTGAGATTTGAAGATTTGGGTTGGCATTTGGGCCATTGAGTGATCCCATGGAATCGTTCCAGACAAGCTAACTGAGCATTACCCTAATATGTAGAAAGAAAAACCACTATGATTTTATTCTTAGGGGGATGTCACATATCACACTGAGTCATAACAAACATGATGTGTGAAGCAGATTGTGGATCATATTGTGTCTAATATCCTGATTTTAACTGACCGTAATTTATGTGAGCTTTGTACTTAACTCATTAATTATGTGAAACTTTAATTCAACAAAACAATCCTAAAATGTGTAGTATGCAGAGGTTTACTCAGAAGTTAATCTCACTTGTGTTTGATGCATCATTGTGTTGAAGTAGAGCAATAAGAATTTTCTGAGATTAATTACAACATGGCCAAGGGACAATGTGTTTGAGTCTTCCTGTCATTCCCTCTGCACTCCTATGCCACTACATTTGGGATTTTTCATAGCAATGTTTTACTTGCACCTGTTTCAAGGTTAAAGTTTTCCATTAACACTCTGAATCATTGCTTCTTTCACAGATGTTTCTCATTTTTGTCAGATTAGAAGCCTGGGAAATTAACTAGCCTTCTATTATATTTGTAGAAATATAATTACTATATGAACACACTTTGAGAGATTCTGTCCAATATGTACATTGCATATCTAATTTCTTTTTGCTATGTTTAATTTATGAAAGATACTCATCAGTTAAGCAGAAACTCCAACACAGACAAAATAATTTCCAGTACTGATATGGAATATATGACAATTCTCAACATAGCCAACAAAAGTGAGGAGAAGATATTTCAAACTATAAGAGACTTCAGCAGTTCTCAAGGTCCACGTTCTACATCTGCAATTTCTAACCTTGAAATGTCCACCAATGGGAAGAAGATACTACAAAATCTCAGAGACATCAGCAGTTCTCAAGGTCCACATTCTGCATCTGCTGTCTCAGACCTTGAAATGTCCATCAAGGGTGGGAAGATACCACAAACTCTCAGAGACATCAGCAGTTCTCAAGGTCCACATTCCTCATCTGCTGTCTCAGACCTTGAAATGTCCATCAAGGGTGGGAAGATACCACAAATTCTCAGAGACATCAGCAGTTCTCAACATCCATATTCCTCATCTGCTGTCTCAGACCTTGAAATGTCCACCAAGGGTGGGAAGATACCACAAACTCTCAGAGACATCAGAAGTTCTCAAGGTCCACATTCCGCATCTGCTCTCTCAGACCTTGAAATGTCCACCAATGGGAGGAAGATACTACAAACTGTCAGAATGAGCAGCAATTCTCAAGGTCCACATTCTACATCTTCAGTCTCTAACTCTGAAATGTCCACCAACGGAGAGAAGATACTACGAACTGTCAGAGAGAGCAGAGGTTCTCAAAATCCACATTCTGTTTCCACAATCTCTAACCCTGAAATGCCCACCAATGAGAAGATACTACGAACTGTCAGAGAGAGCAGAAGTTCTCAAAATCCACATTCTGCATCCACAGTTTCTAGCCTTGGAATGTCTGGCTCCTCAGACCCCAGTGATTCTTCTTATGGGATAGTGGCTGCAGATTCCCCAAAAGTGGATCTATCAACCCATGGCACTGATGAAACTAAAGTAACAGATAGACGTTCTCAGTCTCCTTCAGCAACTACAGGTAAAGGAGAAGGATCTCGCATTTGATCAAGATTTCAGAGTAGTCTTTTATTCTGGTTGGGATTTTCTAGATGAATAAAAAAAGTAAAGGAAAAAGGAAAAAATAAAATATCACTAGGAAAACAAGTTATTTTGGGGGGGAAAGCAGCAGAATGTATATATGACTATTTTAAATAAATCTTCACTTCAAATACTGGGGAAGGGTAAAGGTGTTGCAGAAGTTGGATCTTAAATCGAGTGATGTAAGCACTAAAGATAATTTGGCTACCAAAATTAATTATCATCCTTTTATCTTATTGGATTCAAATAAATCATATTAATAGGTGGAATCACTTAAGAAAATTAGATATGTCCAACATTGGCTTTATCTTAATGTAGGGAAGGTAATATTGAGAAATTAAAAGAACTACATTCCAAAATAAAATGTAAATAAAAAGGAATGATGCTTATGTTCATAATTATAATAATTACGAGTTCCCCTTGATCGGGGAAGAGAGGCGGGGTATAAATCTAAGAAAATAAAATAAATAAATAAGCTGTTTCATTTGTATGGCACCTTGTCTCTTGAGTCTAAATAATGAACAATTCTAGAACATTGTTGTAAAATAACACTTTTTAAAAGTGTAACAAATCCCTGCAAAGACCCTATAAAACTGAACTCCATGCAAGCAATTGCTGATGTTTCCTTATCAACATTATTATATGAAATATATAACAGATGTCCAAAACAATTTAAAAGCAATTTTCTTTAATTTAATTATGCTTATGGTTTTTTATTTCCAATGCAATTAAGACTAAAATGAATAGTTACTAGCAATTCCCCATCGGTTATGTATTTTCTTTTCAATCTTAAAGAGATATTTACTTTTCTAATCTTTGGAATATATTTCTAATCTTTGTTCAAGTTAAATATATCCTTTACAATAAGTGTTAAGTTCATTGTTTATAATATAATCTATTGAAAAACAATTTGTTGAAATTTGCAACCTTCAAACTTTAGAACAAAATTCACATGATCTATTTGACAAGTTATGGATATGAATACTTTCGTAGAAAAAGCACTTTTTCATTAAAATGGACACTAAACATTATTTTAGATTTTAACTGTAGGTTGAAGTACAGAGAGCCGCTAGTAGGCAGCAAAGAGTTGGCATTTTCTAGACCTCATTACCATGATTTAGTGCAGGGGTTTCAAACTCATATCATCAGGGTGGCATTATGTGACATATCGGGAGTTTTTTCCCCTTCGCTAAACCGGATGTGGGCGTGGCCAGTATGTGACATATCCGCCCCACGGCTGGGGGTTTGACAGCCCTCTAGTGGCTTCTCGATGATCTATACTACACTATGTTGAATAAAATAACTAAGTGTCAGGGTCCAGGTTGTGGGAAATGTTACCGTCAAAAGTGTATGAAATGCAAGAAGTGTCATACATTCTGTATTCTCATCCTTTCTCAGTGACCAATCGGATGTCCATGGAAAGCCCACATACTAGAGAGAAGTGCAAAACACCTTTCTGCTCATGTTCTCAAGCAACTGAGATAGAGAGGCATCCCAAGACTTATACCAGAGGTAATATACAGCATTCATGATGGGGAGCCATCAATAGATGTACTATTCCTAAATTCTCACTACTCTTTTAAAGGGATCCAAATTACGGTAATGGCCAACTCCCCATCACAATACTGAATTCTGTGTTCTATTGTTTAATTATGGTCATAAAGTGATATACTAGGTCAGTGATGGCAAACCTTTTCTGGCTTGCATGCTGAAAGCACGTGCGTGCGGACATGCTCCCTGTGCATGTGTTTGTGACCAGTTTCAAAAATTTTGTGAATTTTTTGGTTGGAACCTGATTGATGGTCAGAAGCGTTCGTGACCAGAGATTCTACTGCATGTTTCATTGGATGTGAAAAACCCTCCAAGAGATTTAATTACAAATAAATATGTGGTATGTTGTGACAGTAGCTGGACATAAAATTGGATTGGTTTCTTTATGTACCATATTTTTCGGAAGCTGCAATGTGGTCTGCAGCCTGGAACAGATGCGTGCGGAGGGCGAAATGGTGGGTGGGTGGGGCTACATTTGAAGTATAAGAAGCACCACTCTTTTGGGGGGGGGAGTGCATCTTATACTCCGAAAAATATGGTATGTATAATTTCTTATCTATTTGTTTATATATTTTTCATAGGTTTATATGCTGTTCCAATAATCAATTGATTCTGGGAAGCTTATGTAGATGAAAATTTAAATGTCATAAGTTTTACTTCTAAGTTCTCATTGATCTTTTTTATAAACAATAAAATATCTATTCCCAACAGAACTAATGTTTCCCACTAAATATATATGAATATCCATTAGGGAAAAATCATTATGTTAATTAAGCCTGGAGAGGATTCATGTCATTTTTTCATTGATATATTTCAGCCATGGAAGGCACTAAGCAGATGAATAGCAGATCAAATACAGAGAGTAAAATATCCAGTTCTCACTTGGACAGTGTGACTGTTTCAAAAGTATTTGTCAGAGATGAAGAGAAGTCCAAGAATGTAACACAAACATTCACCACCGCTAACACTTCCAGCTCTTCAAGGCTTTCATCCAGACCAGAAAAGACTGAACAAATGGATTTGTTGCACGGGGATTTTGTTGTCACTAAAGAAGCATTTACTTTTTCTCAGGCTCCTACAGGTAAATAAGGAAAATCCTCTTGTTTCTTCTGGATACCAAGCCTTGCTCTTTATTCCTGGGATAAAGATAAAATGAAAATATTTGGGGTGGATATTAAACAAGAAAACCAGATAAAAGAACAAGCAGTTTATTTAGAAAGATGCAATAAACTGAAGTCACTAGGAGATGAAGATGAATGAAATCATTGCATCTTCTTTAACAGAACAATAAAATCTAGTTTGAAGTTGGCTCTAGTCCAGAATAATATGTATGACAAAGTTTAAAGCATTGGGACAGACTGAGTTATTATCCTGTAAAGCATTAAGGATAATACTAATGCATACTTTAGATTTCCTATTACAACTTTTAATTAGAAAGAGATGATACTGATTACTGGGAATATTTATGAAAAACTGTAGCTAAAATCTGTAATAATTGACAGTAAGGAAATAAAGTCCTATTTATAAGCTTAGAGAAAAACATTTCACCTGTAATAATAGATCAGAGTACTGTACTAATAATATTTATAGTTGTTTGTAATAAAATTATCTATTCACCTATTCTTCTCAATAAATATGATTATAGATAAATCATGAAAAAAGTTTTAAAAAGTTGGCACATTTTGATCTTAAATTGGCTTAAAAGCTACGTGCTTTTACCTTGTTGAATTCTCCTCTAACATTTATTATTAAAACAGGAACGTTCACTAAAAATAAGCTATTCTGGAAAAAAAAAGAGACTGTACTGTATAATGTAAATGTAAAACTTTAATTGTTACTAGTACTCTTGGTATAGTGAAATTAAGATCAAAACAATTGGCACTAATTTACCATACCCAATAGTAACTATTTTCAGATTAGAACCTTGTTATACTTTTTTATACATATCTTTTAAAATATTGATATCAGTCTGATAACCACTTTTTTAGATTATGATGGAAATCTCACTTCCATCAATCATAAAATGGCATGTTGCATTTCCATGAAAGCACACTATCTAGTTCTATTTGCCAGGCCCAGTGCATTAGAAACAGAGCCTACCAAAGAACTGACAAGAGATTGGCAGTTAGATGAAGTATTGAATAGGTAATTTTTGTACGAGCAGGTGTTCTATCACTTTTATGTTATATATCACGTAACTGTCTTTAAGACCTTAAATTGTTTCTTTATGTGGATTTTAATGAGTGGGCTTTCAAAAAGTAAATAAAAACTTGCTTGGATTCTTTGCAAGCAAGATTAATTTTCTATTGTTGCATTTCAGAACAAAATGGACAGCTATTGAGCAGCTCAGATATGGAGAGCATTGCTTCCAACTTTTACACAGAGAACAGATCTGACAGAAGTGGGAAGAGGATAATACAGACTCTAGGGCACACCAGCAGTTCTTACCATCCAGAGTCAATATCCACAGCTTCTCAGAGTGAAATACCTAGCAGTTCAGCTCTTACTGATTCTTCTGTGTTAACTCCAGTTCAAACCAGACAAACAGATTTATCACCTGGGTTCACCAATGTCACGGAAGCAGAAAGTACACCTCCTTGGGATTCCTCACAAGCAACAGGTAAATATTTTTTTTCCTGAGCTTCAAACCTTGTCTGGTATCAAGATAAAAACAAAATGTCACGATTACACATCAAACAAGGAAAAAGGGGTTGGGATGGTTAACTGAAAAAACAAACTGCTAAGACATTTGAAGGTGAAATTTATTAAAAGTATGCTGGTTTTTTATTATTATTATTATTTGCCATTTCAATTTATTTGGCCACCCATCTCAAATTCATTACTTTGAGCAGCCAACAAGATTTAAGAACACCATAAAGTATATAACAGTAATAAAAACATACATGTAGTTAGTAGTTGAGGTAAAAAATTTTTAAAACAACCATAATTTTATTTATGTTCCCCCGCAAGGGGTGAAGAGAGGCGGGGTATAAATTTGATAAATAAATAAAGATAAATAAATAAATAATTAACAGATGGCATTCCTTAATGAAGGGGATCCAGAACAGTCCTCTCCTGACAGCCCAAATGGAATGGGTAGACCCCTTAAATAACTTGGCTTCTCTCTCTCTCTCTCTCTCTCTCTTTCTCTCTCTCTGTCTCTCTCTCTCTCATGATCCACAGCTAGATTTAACTCCATCTGTTGTTTTTCCCCAAAAATAATAATAAGCAAATAATGAAAAAAACATAACAAGACCTGAATACATTTATTGACTTTCTACTTATTTATTTATTTATTTTATTAGATTTATACCCTGCCTTTCTTCCCCCAACAGAGGGAACGTGTCTAACAACAGTAAAACAATATACAATACAATAAAATTCATAAAATACAGTTTAAAAGTACAACAGTATAAAAATTAAACAACACCATACCTACAACAACACATATACACTCATTTCATACGAGGGGAGACAGTTAGCTCCAGGCCCGCTGGCAAAACCAAGTATTGACGGCCAGGCGGAAGGCTAACAAGCTAGGGACAGTCCAGACCTCCGCGGGGAGCTGGTTCCAGAGAGCCAGTGCAGAGAAGGCCTTTGCCCATGGACCTGCCAGCTGGCACTGCTTCACTGACGGGACCTGGAGAAGGCCAACCTGTGAGATCTTATGGGATACTGGGAGGCATTAGGTAGAAAAAGGTGGTCTCTTATCTAATGACAGGATGGTTTAACACCTTATGACACACACTCACATGCACACATTTACTTAGCGTAATAATTTTAAATATTTATTTTTCAGGCTAAAGATATTCTCCCATTTGAAATTAATTTTTACCAATAGGTTATAAAACATTTATTGCTGGCAGGTGGTGTATCTAAATATTTACTGTTGTTTTTCAGCTGCAGAAGGTAGCCATTTGAGGAGCAGTTCTTATAAAGAGAAAATTCCCACTTCTCACAGAGATGGTGTATCTCTTTCAAGTCTATCAAAAAGAGAAGAAGGAAGTACACTACGAACTGCAAGGGATGTCAGCAGTTTTGAAAGTGACACACAAACATTCACTGTTGCCAATATTACCATCTCCAGCAATTCAGATTTTTCTCATTCTATTCATCTAAAAACTCCAGAAGAGATCAACCCACCTGAAGACACTGATTTCACTGAAGGAATGCTTATACCTTCTCAGACTCCTTCAAAAACATCAGGTAAAGGATAAAGCTTTCAGAGGACTGAATTTATGTTTATTATTTTGAAGAGCCAGTTTGGTATAGTGGTGGAGGCATCAGACTAGAAATACAGATGTTGAGTTTTAATCCAGCTTAGACATGAAACCACCTACCGTAGATGTCCTTGGGCCTGGTCCTCCCTCTCAGACCTAGAAAACAGATAACGGGCAAATCACTTCCAAAAACAAACTTTGCCAAGAAAACTGCAGAGTTTGTCCAGGTGGTTGCCAACAGTCAAGAATAACTTAAAGGCAATTACCACCCCCACACAATTATTTATTTTGGGTTTGTGTAAAAGATAATACGGATGCGATAGGATAAGATAAAACTCTCACAGAAACAGCAACTCCTGAGATTTCTATGCATTTTGAGATCTTATGGATTCATATATTTTTGTTAATTTATGGACCACAATAAAGGTAGATTTGTTTAATTTCTATAATTAATATGTAAAAGAAATTAAAAATACTTCTTAATCATGAATTTGTTTAGATTATGATATATAAATATTAAAATAGTTTGATTTTTATCAAATTCCCCGTTTCCTCAGCGGCATAATATCACTGCCTGGTACACTTCTGTTTGGAGGGGGAACAATGGAATGACCACAGATGGGCAGATGGAGTGGGAGCAATTTTTGGCTTCCTGCCAGCTTCCCCACTGATTTTGTTTGTGGGAAGTTGGCAGGGAGGGTTGGAAAACGCTACTCTTCCTCTGCTGACCTGTGGAACTGCTTGCTACTTTTATGGGAGGGAGGAGGGAAACAAAAGGAGCTGTGCACCACGGGGAAATTCCATCCTTGCTCCTCATCCTGGCATGTCCCCAAGGCCCTTCTGCCTTCGGGGACCAAGAGGACTCACCCGTCAACTACCAGTGGTCCCCATCCAGCCCCATCTTGCCAGGATGCATCTGAATCACTCCCTCATCCTTTCCTTACTGCTCCCTGCCATTAAGAATTACATTTCAGCCCTAGTCCCAAAACAGCCAATTGCTGCTCTCCTATTGTGCTTTACTACCAACCAGTTGAATGTTGGAGCCAGAGGAAGGCAGAAAAGAGGGCAGGGATATGGCCCTCCCATCTTCCCTTGTACTATACAATCTACAGGGTTTCTGGGAAATATAGTTGGAAGACATAGTGGTACTGCAGCAGCCGCATGTTTCCAAATTTCATTCCCATGGAAGTCATGGATCCATGGAGCATTCGGCAAATCAATCCATTTGGCTTATCTTGGTTATCTTATTACCCACTACCTTCAATTTTGCCCAGTTGAAGGTGTGAAACCAACACAAGAGTTTTAGTGGTATATAGATAGATGCTGCTAGTTTTTATAGAACAGTCCCCAAGTATAGTGTAATTAAGATGAAAATGAATGGTACTAATTTTCTTGGCAATCTGTGATTGCTTATAGATTTGGACACATGTTGGTCTGCTGTTAGAGAAAATACTATTTAATTATGGTGATAGAGTTTATCATAAGCCAGTTAATACTGATGTCAGTGGAAGTTGGTTAGGAATTTAACAGCTCAATGCAAATAAAGAAGAAAGCAAAGTATTATGTCCTTAGAAACAGAAAGCATAGCAACTTGAAATTTACTCTGTGCATGGCAATATCTTCCAATCTTTTTGTCATAGAATGATGTATAACAAGGAGTTGTATTCATCCTACAATTCTGGTCTGTTTTTATTTTTATTTATTGGTATCCCACTTTAATTATTTGTACAAACAACTCAAGGAGGTGAACATATCCAACACAGCTTCCTCTTCCTGTTTTCGCCACAACAACAATCCTGAGTTGGATTGAGAGAGAATGGCTTTCATGGCTAAGACAGGACTTGAACTCACAGTCTCCCACTTTCTAGCCTGGTACCTTAACCACTAGACCAGGCTGCAGCCCACTATTAGACCGTGGCCTATTTGGAACCAGGCAGCGCAAACAGCAGGCTGGCACAGAGCATCCCATATAATAGCAGAGATAGGAATTCAGACCCTGTGTCATATCAGCAAATCTCATAAGCTGTCCTTAAAATCCACAACATCTTGCAATGAAAGCCAAATAAAAAATAATTTATATGCCATCTGATTCCCAGCATCTCTGATTAGGTTCAATTTTTTTTACCTAAATAGGAATTTTCCTGCTTTTCTTTAAAGCAGAAGCAGCAGGTTCAGTATACATATGTGGAATAAATATAATTTCAAGGGAAGTTGAGAGCAATGTTTAATTTAAAAAAAACTTACGGTATTTTCTATACCATAAAATATTCAAGGAAATTAAGAGCAACTTTTTAATTTGAAAACCAACAGAAAGTTTTCATATATATATTTATGAGAAAATTAGGACTAAAATTAATTCCTTCCTATTCTCTTTCAGTTGAAGAGAATGGTCAGCCACACAGCAGCGGCTCAAGTACAGAGGGAATTTTCTCAACTTATCACCTGAACAGCATGTCCATTTCAGTTCTATCTAGCTTAGATGGGGAGAGGACATTAAGAACCCCGAGAGATGTCAGTAATGCTCGCAATGTAACACAAGGATCCATAGCCTGGCACAATGAAACCTCTAGTTCTTCAGGCCTCACTGGTTCTTCTTACCGGTTAATTCCAGTAGAAACAGATTTAACTCCTCAGACCACTGATTTTACTGAAGGAACAAGCACACATTTTCAAGCTTCTTCAGAAAAAATAGGTAAGAATGAAAGATATCTTGTTTCAGTTTTCAGAACACTACAGGAAAACCTTGACTTATGAACAATTTCAATTTTCAATTTTATTAGATTTGTACCCCGCCTCTCTTCACCCCGGAGGGGAACTCGAGGCGGCAACTGAGCCCTCAGTTCTGGTTGCTAAGTGAGACAGTTGATAAGTGAATTTTGCTCGATTTTATTATCTTTCTTGTCACAGTTGTTAAGTGAATCACTGTGGTTGTTAAGTTAATAACATGGTTGTTAAGTGAATCTGGCTTCCC
>JANHGC010002206.1:377414-390817 GCA_027560395.1 Boaedon fuliginosus | reverse complement strand
TATTATTATTATTATTATTATTATTATTATTATTATTATTATTATTATTATTATTATTATTATTATTATTATTAGAAAGAGCAACATGTTCAAAATCCAGACCACACTCTGTCTATGTGGATTTTGAATATGTTGCTCTTTCTATTTATATTATTTTTTTAAAAAAAGAGGTAGTTTTTTTTTTCTTGATTTCCTCCCCAGAAACCAGGTGCATCTTATAGTCCGCAGCATCTTGTAGTTCAAAATCTATGGTAAACTACTGTCATGGCATGTGAAAATGACCTTCAGAGATGAGGCGAAAGATGATATCTAAGGAAGATCGGACAAGAGAAGGAGGCTTAACAGTCCGAGAAAGAAACTTAAGAGGGATATGTCCTAATTAGTTAGATCAAAAATGGCAGGAGATTTATACTTACAGATTTGCAAATTTGGTGTCCACCTTCCCAAGTAAATTTCTCATCATTAGTTTTAACAGCCTGACCAGAGTTTTTTGTGGAGGAGGGATGGGGCAGGGGAGTCCTTCCCAAGTTTATTTGACCATTAAGCCACTGGGGGCTCCTCCTCCTCTTGTTTGATCATTTCTTAGGCAGCATTTCTTCCCTCGCCCCACAATGTCTTCCCCACATATCATTACATTTACATATGGCAGTTATTACATATTGTGGAATGAGAATATTTCTCTTTGGGTTTCTTTTAAAGTAAATGAATATTGTTAATATTTTGATAACTCTACAGGTTTCAGAAGTGATTTGCCATTATCTTCCTAGAGCTGAGAGAGTGACTGGCACGAGATCACCTAACTGGCTTTGTGTTTAAAGCAAGGCTAGAACTCACGGTCTCTCAGTTTCTACCCTGATGCTTAATCTGTACACTAAAGACTTCAGGGACCCATCCAGGCAGACACCAGGAGTCAAAAACCAAAACCAATAATCACAACAAAAAACAAAGCACACTAAATCAAAGGAAGGGTTTTTTTTAAAAACAACAACAACAAAAACAACTGGAAGTATTTATATTGTTAGCAAACTGATCTGAAATAATAAAACATGCAATTATATTTTTTAAATGTAAAGATTTTTCTAATTTTCTAACAGGAGTACAAACCACCTGGAACCCGTAAACTTCACAATATACTTGGAGTTGAAACAGGAGGACCAGGAGGACGTCGTGCTGGAGAGTCAGGGCATACTGTAGCTGACTACTTGAAGTTTAAAGACCTCATCTTAAGGATGCTTGATTATGATCCAAAAACCCGAATTCAACCTTATTATGCTTTGCAGCATAGTTTCTTTAAGAAAACAGCAGATGAAGGTACAAACACAAGTAACAGTGTCTCTACAAGTCCTGCTATGGAGCAGTCACAGTCTTCAGGAACCACTTCTAGTACATCTTCAAGCTCAGGTATGCCCATGATTCCTACAACATATTGGAAATGAAGTCATTGGAAGAATATTTACTATATACATAAAAATGTTTTTCTATTCTTTTAAATCTGGCTATCTTTCTCTTTTTTAAAATTCTAGCTACCCTTTTTTCCCTTTGTGATAATCTTATTTATTATGCTTTCTTGTCACATCAAAATTTCTGATTATATTGTCTTCAGTGTCTTTGTTTTGCTTATGATTAAAGGTGGCTCTTCGGGGACAAGCAACAGTGGAAGAGCACGGTCAGATCCAACACACCAGCATCGACATAGTGGTGGACACTTCACTGCTGCTGTACAAGCTATGGATTGTGAAACACACAGTCCTCAGGTAGTTTAGAAAGGAAATCTCTGTTAACTAATGAATAGTATGCTTAAATAACCAAATAGTTCTGCTCCGTGATCATACTACAGTAACTATCTTTTACCAATTCTGCAACTTATTATTTTTATCATTCAGATAATTATTTGATAATCTGATTAAAGCTAAAATAATTGCCAAAATGCTAATAGTTCCTTCTAAATCACATTGCTAAAATCATTTGAACAGTTGCATATTATGCATATGTTACAGTCAGATCTAAGAACTTTTGTAATACCGCAAGAGACAGATACTAATAAGTAATGATCATATTTCATTTTTTTTAAGTTTTCAGTTATATTTTTGGCAACACATAAATCAAGTTCGATGTAATACAAGTCTAACTCTGCTTTGTTTAGATTTTATGACATAAAATAACCCCTCCTTTGTGTGTGTCTGTGTGTGTTTGTGTGTATTGTTGTTATAGGTTCGACAGCCATTTCCTCCTCCTCTTGGTTGGCCAGGAACTGAAGCTCCTCCACAGGTCACTGTTGAAACTCATCCAGTTCAAGAAACCTCTTTCCATGTTACTCCTCAGCAACAAAATGCATTACACCATCATCATGGAAATAATTCCCACCACCACCACCACCACCATCATCATCATCACCATCACCATGGACAGCAGGCCTTGGGTAGTCGGACCAGGCCAAGGGTCTACAATTCTCCAACAAACAGCTCGTCCACCCAAGATTCCATGGAGGTGGGCCATGGTCACCACTCCATGACATCCCTGTCTTCCTCAACAACTTCTTCCTCCACATCTTCCTCCTCAACTGGTAATCAAGGCAATCAGGCCTATCAGAACCGCCCTGTGGCTGCTAACGCGTTAGACTTTGGACAAAATGGGGCTATGGACGTCAATTTAACGGTCTATTCTAATCCACACCAAGAAACTGGCATAGCAGGACACCCAACGTACCAGTTTTCTGCTAACACAGGTCCTGCTCATTACATGACTGAAGGACATCTTACAATGAGACAGGGAATTGATAGGGAAGAATCTCCCATGACAGGAGTTTGTGTTCAGCAAAGTCCTGTGGCCAGCTCATGACTAAACTGAAACAGATTTGTTTCTTGTGTGTTTTTATAGAAGTGGTGTTTTTCCAAAAAAAAAAAAAAAAAAAAGTGCAAAGCTGCTTGAATCAGGAGGAGATAGACTTATTGAACCGCTATGGAAGGGCAAAGCTAACTATTTTTTTAAACTTGAACAGATTGCAGTGAAGTTTTTAGAGCCATGTTCATACCTATCCTAGATAGCTTTGAGAAGATTTCTCACCTTTTTGCCCGTTTTAATTCTTACAACCAAGTCACATATATATTTTTCCCCTTGTTCAACAGAATGAATATTCAAGAAGTTGATCTTAGTTGCAAGCATATTTTAAGGCAGGCCCAGAATCATATAAATGGGCATTTTGAGGGTTTTTTTTCTTTCTTTTTTTTAATATTAAGGGGGGGGGGGCAGTAATAATGAATTTCCATTCCCCAAACTTACATGAACACAAAAAGCAGTACTGTAAGGAAGAGGAACCCTAAGATTACAAAGCAGAATCTTTAGCTGTAAAAAGGATGGTTGAAATGGTGTTCATGAGACACATTAAGCATGCTAAATGGCGGTGATTAAGACTCCTTATCTGAACCTACTGAGAATCAAAGCAGCAATTATATTGGGATTCTGTGCCTCATGTTTGAGGCTACAATCAGTTAGTATTGAAATAAGACTGGTCCTGTAAGTCAGGTGCACTGAGAAGCAATCACCAGGTTGGTCTTGACCAGTCTAGGGGAAGTCTTAAGTGGTGGTCTTTGGGATAACCTTTGGCCTTATGGATTTGGACTCTAAGTTAGAAGAGCCTACCATTTCAGATGCAATCACTTTTGGACATGCTTTTGCAGACAGTCCTTAATGCTGAAAACACAGAGAATGGGTAATTCAAGAGGCCTTTCTTTTAAAATAGACTTCGTGACCCACTTATTGTAAGGTATTGCAAGGTCACTTTGCGTGTGTCATAAAGCTGACTTCCTTATTGATTGAGGGTCACAGGAGTAGTGGTTTGCTTTTGATGAAAATAGCTACAACTGTGTTCCTCTCTGCTTTTCACTTTCTTTTTTTCCTTTCCTCCTATGTCTTCTTCCTCTTTTTGCTTTTTCTGGGCACGTGGTTTCTCCACTGTTACTTCTGCACAAAGATGTCTTCTGTTCAACCTGAACATTTTTAAAAATGCAGAATTTTACGTGACTGCTTTTTTGCCTCACAATTATGCTGTGAATTTTACAAATTTTTTTTCTTTTTTGATAATTTATTGTACCACAGCTGTTTTTATAGCACATAGATGTCTGTAACCAATAATGTAGCAGTTCTGCACTTTGACACAAGGTGTAACTAGACCATTTTTAAATGTCAGTTGAAAATTATGGCTGTACTATTGCTTAAACAAAACTGGAACTGTTGTTTATTCATAGCCAATACATTTACAACAGTCTGTGTATTGAACATGATAGATAGGACATCTAATTCAACACTATAACATCTGTTGCATTATACATGTGTTCAAGCTTCTGAAAGTAAAAGGGACAGTAAAGCCAGAAGCTATGAAACCAGCAGTTAATTTGTTGTATCCCTTCTTAGCATAAATGTAAACCTGAAGGCAAGACCTTGATTGCATGAACGATCCAAAACACTAAGATGAGTGAAGTATAAAAAAAAAAGCTAAAGTGAAACCTGAGGCTGAGTAGGCTATACTTAACAGGAGGTCTGCTGCCTTAATTTAACATAATCATCTTGACAGTTGCTAGATTTCAGAACCCATTTGAAGATTTTTGAAATTACGAATACAAACATTCTGAATAAAAGAGAGGAATTAGGGCAATAAAGTGGTTATCTTTCCAGATTAACACTGTTTTGCCCTTTACATGAACAGAAGCAGTCATCTACCTCTGCCAGTAAACCAGTTTAAAAGGCCATTCAACAAAATACTGTGCCCTTCACACTGGTTAGTTCTTATAGCAAACTAGGTCGGTTCTTCTGAACAATTTTGTTTCTTTCTTTTTATAATCATTCCTTATATTGGCAACAGAGAGGCTGGATGCAGTGGGAGTATGAAAGAATGCTTTAGAGATAAGGAGTTTTTGTAAAGCAACTTTTTATCAAGGTATCCATATTTATTTTATATTGCGAT
The DNA here is from genome assembly GCA_027560395.1 of Boaedon fuliginosus. NCBI lineage: Eukaryota > Metazoa > Chordata > Lepidosauria > Squamata > Lamprophiidae > Boaedon > Boaedon fuliginosus. The sequence goes on along the minus strand of JANHGC010002206.1, from coordinate 385,857 downwards.
CTCAAGCCTGTGAATTGGTGTTTTTGAACTGCTGCAGTTCAAAAATGCTTGCTGAGCAAAAGGCTGTTGTCACAAAAATGGAGCATTGAGCTTAGCAATACAACATGGAATCCAATAGGTACTGCTGTGTAGGAATATAAGGGTAACAAATATGGGTAATTTTTCTTGTGCTGGTTGCCATACCTTAACAAGCACCAAAAATACTGTTTTTAAATTTACGTAAAGAGAAATCATAAACTCCAGTGCTTCTGCATACTGTGTTATGTTACAGTCCAGTTTTGTGTGCTTTACTACACAGTTTGGTTACAGGACTTCTGTGCATTGTAAACATAAACAGCATGGAAAAGGTTAAATACCTGTGTTCAGATTGTAAGATCTAGTCCGGACTTGCTGTGTATATTGTAACGTTAAATGAAAAGACAAGCCCTTTGTATTATAGTCATGCAGTCTTATGTATGATAAACAGTTGAATAATTTGTCCTCAGACTCTTTACTGTGCTTTAAAAAAATAACTTAAGATAAAATGTAAACATAGTAAAATCTTCCTATGCAATTAACCTACTTCAAGGCCTGGTCTGCTAGGTATGATTATAGTAACGTGTAAATATTAGAAACATTTGAGACAGATTTTAAGAGAAAATGGAAGTAAAGCTTGGAGGTGTAATATATTACTTTGAGTTTTTAATTCAAATAGCTAGACATTTTTTGAAATGCCCACACCTCTTCTCTGTTTTATTCTGACTGTAAAGCATAATTTTTAGTTTTTAATTGTATACATTTTTACATTAAGTACTTTTCATATATTTCTTTTTATTTATATAGTGCCTAAACAAGAGTGATCTCACAGCTGTACAAACTGTAAAACAGTTCTGATACTGCCAACAAGCTTACAAACCAGCCACAGCACTACAGGAATGTACTTCCCCAAACTAAGTTAAAGTATTAAATTAGAAATACATCTTTGAAAAAAAAAAGATACATTTAGAACTTCTTAATCCATTCATCATCATTTTCTTTGGTTTTTAAAATTGATGATCCTTTTTCACTTGATACCTCGTTATGAGGTACTGTGCAGGGACATATTGTACTGCATCATTGTATTGTTTATGGCTGTGAGAAGCTGTTAAACCAAAACTCAAAACATGCTTGTTCAGTCTCTTGTATGCAATGTTCAGAAAATGGGCCATGCACATTCTCAGTATTCTATATCTTAATCAGGAACAAAGATTAAGAACAAATTTAGGCCCCATACAGGACCAAATTCTGTTCTTACCTGGAGCACTTGGCAAAGAACCAATAGAGCTCTAGCTCCCTCAATTGCCTGCTATGGTATGTATGGATATTGCTGCAAGAAGCAAGTACATTCTTCATGAAACCCTTCTTGTTCTCTATGTAGTATGTGGGTAGCAAGAAGAGAAGGGTAGAACATAACTGGTGAGGCTGTTTGTAGGCTTTCCATGCAAATATACTTGCGTGGGCTTATCTTTACAAAACAGGGTCTAAACTAATAAATAATGCAAAATTTATCACGAATAATTGGGTTTTAGCCTAATTTCTTCTAAAATGTTAAAAATGTGAACTGGTGGTTATCCTTTTTTTTAGGGTAAAAGGCTTTATACCAATGGTTCTTATTTCAGTTACTCACTGTGCCCAAATAACTTTCTAAAAGTAATCCATTTTATGACAGGTTTTAATGCAAGTCTGTACAATACATTACTTTGTATGTCCAAAATTGCACACATAAAGGACCTATGAAACCACATGAAGATCGATCATAACCAGTTGATGTATTACTGTTACAGGTTTATCAACCATTTTTGACACATTCAAATGGGGTGGGTCACAAAAAATAGCTGATGGAATTCAGTTTAACTTTTGTTCTATAGCAGTTTCTGTTATTGTTTTAAATGTAAACAACAGATAACATTCAGATAGCATTTGACCTGAAGTTGCACCTATTTGAACATAGGGAAAAAACACTTTGTAAAAGTCCTTCAGTAAGTTGAGGACAAACAAGCCATAAGAATTGGAAGAGTGTGCAGAGGTTTTTTATTAACATTGTCTAAGGAAGGAGGAATTAGTTATTTCTCATGATCAGACTACTGGTAATGAAATGAAATGCTGTGTTTGCAGCATAATCTGACTCCTTGGAAACTGGTTTAAATCCTGAAATTTAAGAATGGCTGAGTTCACATGACAATGATTGAAAATACAACATATTTGTTGTCTGATTTGAACCTTTTGGTTATGTATCTACACAGAAGCCTGTTCTGAATCTGCTAAAATTTATAATATTTTTTGGGACTAGGCATTGCTACTATTAAGCTTTCAATCAGTTTTTAACATGTACAGTGTTAAACACTTCGACCTAAAGTGGAATAGTCTTTCTGATTTTCTTTGGATTTTTGAAACTGCTTTAAATTGTTAGGACACTTTGTTTGCACAGGTGAAGCACTCCCTTCTGATGGGCATAAATGTTTTTAGCTTGATGAAGGTCATCAGTTATGTTTAAGGCTGCAAAGCAGGTACATCATAATTGATCTGATTTGAAGGTTGCACTGGGAATAAGCTTTCCAGGAAAGGATGGGGTGGTGTAAAATTCCAATCGTTATTTCAACTGATAAAATTCCTGCTTGCCTGCAGAGGAACCTCATTTTTTATTTTATCTACACAAACTGAGAGTTCAAAGATTCTCTGGAATTCCACATGAGACCAGAAAGTCTGATTTCAACTAGCCTTGAGAAGTGGTGGTCTTCTCCAATTCCACAATTATTCTACCTTTGTTGGATTCCTCAATTTGTATTGTGCTACCTTGATTCATATTCTCCAACCTTGCTGATTCATCTCCAGGCAAGCAAATCCATCTTGGAAGGAAAGATTTCATCAAATCACATGAGTGACCCAGACAGAGCATCCTATCTGGAATTGTCAGAACTGAAATCATCCCATTCCACTGACATTATAGTTAACTACATTATGCTTACTCTGTTTCTACAGGTCATCTCCATGCTCAGTCAGTGTCTCCGTTCTGTTTGATCCTTTCAGCATTAAGCTTTTCATCAATGCATCTATATTTGGGCAGCTCAAGATATGAGACAGGCCATCATATGAATAGGTCTTCTCTATATTCTCAAATGCCATTAGCTAATCATGCTAATGGGTCTCCAAACCTTTCAGTCTGAGGGCCACATTGGACATTTTGCAAACATTCAAGGGATAGATATCTATGGAGATTCTCAGTCATCCAGGTCATGGTTGTCCCAAAGGTGCTTTTTGAAGAGGCAACTGGACTTTCTGGTTTGTCTGAAGACATTTAGCTTTTCATCCTCTTGGATGAGAAGTGAAATGTCTTCAAAGGCAAACCAGACGGTCTAATTGCCTCTTGAAAAAGCACCTTTGGGACATTCAAGGGATATGGGAAAGAACAGTTTTATAAAGGAGTGAATAAAATTTAATTGTTTTTCATTTTGCTCAATGTGATATAATTCACAACAACGGCAAAGAAGAAATGTGACAACTACAAAGAACAATGTTGTGCTTGTATGGACAAAAGACACAAGAAAAATATCAAACATTAGCAAATGCTCCAAAGAAATAATGAATTGATTACTACAGATGAGAAAAGAAGGCTATTCTTTTTTGCCAATAAATTTTATTTAAATTTTACAAATTTACATTAAATGAGAATCTGCCCAATTTTGTGGCATGGAATAGAAATACCGGTAATAAATTCACCCCAAAAAGAACTCCAGTAAAACAAAGCAAAGAAGTTCTGGTAATGGCAGACTTAATCCACATGAAGCACAGAATTAATGTGAATGATGAAGCTGATTTTTTTTTTCAAAATGAGTGAAAAGCTATTGGTGCCATCAATTTTTATATCTGGGGCATAAAACATATACTGGATCAGGCCATCTCCTCTCCCACCCACCACCCACTCCTTTGCACAGCCTCCCAACTGGCTCAAAGCCAGTGCAAAATTTAAAGGGGAAGGTGCTTCCCCTTCCTCATCCAGCAGGCTACACCCTTACATCGTAAAAATCAAGGGAATCCTACCACGGTGAATGCAACCCTGCTTTCTCTACCTGTACTGTTTGGAAAGGATCAAAGCACAACACATGGGAAGAGCTGGCAGGCTGGAAAAAACCTTCCAGAGAGCAGATGTCTCCCATGGGCTATAGTTTGGAAAATCCTGCTTTAGACTAATCATGTGACAGATTTTGCGAACATGCTTCCTGGTCTTCCAAATTATTTTCCTCCAAGGTCTTTGAGGACATCACATACCTGGGATCCACCTCAGCATGTCTTCTTGACCAAAGATCACAAATTTCTCAGTGTGGCCCTCCCTCTGCTGAGGATGCTAGTCAGAAATTGTCCATTGCTAATGTCTTATTCATTCACTAATAGTGTTTCTGTGGATCTGAACTTGATAATTAGAGTGGTAATTAAAAGTTTGTGAACCTTTTTTAATTTTCAAAGTTTCTGCATAAATATGATCTAAAACATCTGTTTTCCATTCGAGTCCTAAAATGAATTAAATGAGAAATAGTCAAAATATTATCATTGTTCATTCATTGAGAAAAATGATCCAAAGCTACATATCAAATATATGAACTTTTGCTTTCAGTAATTGGGGTGCTTCCTTTGGGTAGCAATAACTGCAACTTTTTAAAAAGAAAATACTAAAAACATTTTTTTAAAATATAGTAAAATTAATATAAATCAAACTACAAAAAAATAGGAAAAAAAGGTAGAAGAAAAAAATGGAAAAGAAAGAAAAATAATATAGTAAATAAAAATGTATAAACGTAACCCCTTCATAATAACACATGAACAATTACCAATGTCTTAAAACTTTCTTTTCATTTTTCTATATACTCACATTTTTTTATTACAACTTTAACAAATCTCTTTTGTAAATCCAACATGAGAAAGTTAACCCCATCACTCTTCAGGAAAAAGAAAGTCTTAATCCTGCTGTACAGGACTTAGTTAGACCCCATTTGGAATACTATGCTCAGTTCTGGAGACCTCACTTAAAAAAGATATCTATAAGCTTGAAAAAGTTCAGAGATGGGCAACAAAAATGGTGCAAGGCCTGAAGGACAAAACGTATCGGGGAGATAAGAGGAACTGAATGTGTAAGCCTACAGGACAGAAGGGAAAGGGAATGTGATTGAAATAAGTTAAATATATTAAGGGTGTGAATAAGGTTCTAAAAGGTAGTATTTTCACTACTAAACAAAAATCAAGAACACGGGGGCATAACCACAAACTGACAGGAGGGAAGTTCAAAAGAAATGTTAGAAAGTATTACTTCACAGAAAGAGTAATGGATTGAACATGATAAGAGTCGGTTGTCAGCAATTGACCAGGAAAAATAGTTTTGGAATAATATTCTGTAATCTACTTCAGGCAGTTTCAACAGTTGTGAAAAAGATAAATTCCTTACTATATGAATCACTAGCTGGTTACCCAGCGTTGCCCAGGTAATTTTTTATTGGACTGCCATCTTCCTTCCTTTCTTCCACCTGCCTCCCTCCCTACTTCTTTCCTTCTTCCTTCCTCCCTGCCTCCTTCCTTATCTCCCTCATGTCTCCCCTCTGTCTTTCTTCCTCCTGCCTTCCTCCCACAGTTCTATTCCCCTCCATCTTCCTTCCTTTGTACCTCCTTCCTTTGTTCCTTCCTCCCTCCCTGCTTCCTTATCTCCTCCCTCTGTGTTTCTTCTCCCTCATCCATCCTTCCACCCTCAGTTCTCTTCCCTTCTCTCTTCCTTCCTCCCTTCCTCCTCCCTTCTCTTTCCAGGGATGCCACCAACTTCTGATGCCAGCAACCTCTTGCCTGCCTGGCAGGAGCCCAATGTGCCATGCTACAGGCTGGGTGCCAAGCCGCCCGGCCGGCCTCCACTCTTCACTGCCTGCCGGCCTCAGCTGGGCAAAGCTGCAAAGGAGGCAAGGCTTCCTGCCATTTCTTGTTTCCGCCAGCCACAGCTAATTGTCTCCTTTGTCTTGCCTGCGCAATGCATGGCGCATGCACAGAGGTGTTTTTTGCCATCCTTTTTCTGGGGAGCACCACCCCCAAAATGCTAGTGAACCCCCCAGGGCTCATCTTGGGAGGGCTAGCTATCAGCTTGCCAAGTATGGGCGTGATGCGTGCAGGTGTGGAGGCATGTATAGAGAACATACATACACACACACAAACCCACACTCTGTTTTATAGATATATAAAATATATATTCATTTTTTATTTATCATAAATCAAGTGCCAAATTCATTTCTTTATAAATCCCTAGTGAAGCTGATTAAAATTCCATTGATCTAACAATCTCTGTTTTTCTCTTAAATATGGTCATGATATCTTCAATTTATACATTTTCTCCATTGAATATCATCAACGTATGAATATATTCAATGTATTCCCAGGGTATTTTCTAAGAGATCATGGATTCTATTCATACATTCATACATTTTCACTTCTATTCAATTTCCAACTTTTACAATTTCATTTATTATTCATCATAATTCAAATGCCAAGTTCATCTCTTTATAAATCCCTAGTAAAGTTAGTTATCATTCTATTACTCATATTATCCCTATATTATATTGTATGCATAATCCAATTGCCTATTTTCTAACAGTCTAAGTCTTTCTATCTTCACTTTGAAACCTCTATTACTATTTCAACAATCAGATCATTTATGTTTTTAATTAATAACTCTATTCAGCTATCGTCCCTTTGTCTCTTCGAAACAATCAATGTCTCTAGTCCAGTTCTTTTGATTCTTCTGCTTTGCCACTCATTGCCGTCCCTTCCTCTGTGTCTCCTAGGTTTAATTAAACTGTACTTCCCTATTCCTTGCTTTTGTGATACTTGCCATTGTGAAAAATCTGCTAAATATACTAAATCCGTCAGCATCTTTATCATCTTGTTACAGGGAATCCAGCCTTTAGGTTTCAAAGCTGGGATAATAATTTCCACTTTCTCTGCCATCTTCAAAAGTTTAATTTTTAGTAGAACTTTCCCCCATCTCGGTATAGTGCTATTTGCTTCACTCCATCTCCATTGTGCTTCACTAGTTCAACTCTTTGCCCCCTCTCTTCCACTTTTCATCCTGCTATGTCCACCATAATGTTCTCAATACCCAGTTCATCTGCAGTAGTTAAACCACTTAAAACATTATATCCAATTTCTTCCATTGTTTTATCAATCAAATTCAAAGCGTTTAAACAAATAGCAGACATTTCCTAGAGGTTAGAGAGCATCCTGTCAAATCTTATCACGCTTTCCACCAACATTTACTCAGTGTCTCTTCCGTCAGCTTGGCAGACACTTTCTTTTTCAGTCCTGTCAAACTTTCACTTTTTGAAGATTTTCTCCCAATAAACCACACACCAGTTCAAGAAAGCTCCAAAGTCACTTTGCGGTTAGTTATTTCTTGGGGATTTCTTAAAAAAATAGTTCCTTCTTACCTTTCCTCAACTTCTGCTTGCTCTTTGTCCATTCTCCTCCAGCACAATCTTGTTTCTAGCTGGTACGAGGCTTTGAGGCAGCCATATTATGCCCGCCACTTGTCACCTTCTTTGGCAGGAGATCTCTGAATTGGGAGGAGAGATGCGGCTCTCCTCAACCCACCAGACTGTTCTCCTATACTTCGTCCCCGCTCCAAGTGGACAAAGGCTCCATTAAGGAGCCCCCAAAAGGACAAGTATGGACTAGGGACTGCAGCTATTGTGGTCCTGCCTGTAGCCCAACCGATATTGATGCTTTGGAACTCTGATATTGGAGAAGATTCTTGAAATCTTGGTAGCAAAAAAATAAATAAATAAAAAATGTTTGGGGGCACGATGGCTCAGTGATTAAGGATGCTGAGCTTATTAGTTGGAAAGTTGATAGCCTGGGTTTGGGACCCAAGCACCACACAAGGAGGTGAGCAACCTTTACTTGCCCCGGCTCATGCCCACCTAGAAGTTTAAAACCATGCAAATGCAAGTAGATAAATAGATACCATTTCAGTGGGAAGGTAACAGTATTCTGTGCCCCTCAGCATACAGTCATGCTGGCCATGTGACCATCAAAATTGTCATCAGACAATCTTGGCCCTCCCGGCTAAGAAATGGAGATGAGTACCACCTCCCAGAGTTGGGAATGACTGGATAGGGAAGCCTTTACCTTTAGTTTTAAAGTAACGTATCTTAAAATAAATTAATCCAAAGTTTCTGCTTGAGGTACAAATGACCAAGCTCAAGTTATCATATTTTGGACACATTATTTATTTATTTATTTATTTATTTATTTATTTATTTATTTATTTATTTATTTATTGTTTATTTGTTTGTTTGTTTGTTTGTTTCGATTTATACCCCACCCCTCTTCCTCAGTCAAGAGGAACTCGAGATAGCTTCCAACATTTTAAAATACATTTTGTATAAACATACTAAAATTA